>JAXGGA010019545.1:0-19887 GCA_038373865.1 Uloborus plumipes
ATAAGGAGTTCTTCCAGCTTGAATTCAACGTTTTCTTTTTAACATTTCCAAAAAATATAATGGGAAACGATCTAATAACATATACCAATTATATAAAAAAGAAACAGAAATGTGTCAGAAAAAAAAATAATTTTTCTTCACTTAAAACGTCATCGTAAATTACATTATTTAAAACTTGCAATGAACAGTTTTAAAGCTAAAAGAAGGAAAACGTAAAACTATAAAGCATATGCTGTTAAGCACACACATACACATACACAGTTGATAGTTAACTGTTAGAAATTATCTTACAGAAACAACAAATAAAGTAAAAGAAATCAGAAATTTCATTCAGTAAAACAAATAGTTACGAAAAGGAATTCGAGATATTGACGTGGAATTAAAGAAGTCGGGAAAAGGGAAAGAAATATTCATTATGTTCCTTTCTTTTGGATGCTTTCGCCGGGCAACAGAATAAATCAATCTGGTGAATATCTCTGCCAGTTATTTAGTTTTATAATAATCGATTAGTGGCGGTTCAAAAGTATGCGGAATACGTACTTGGAATACTTTCCTCCACAAATAGTTCTTCAAGTGAAAAAAAAAATCTTTTGCGAGATTGTTCATTTAATTCGAAAAGAATGTTTTGTGAATCAGGAATGCACATCTCGGATTTTCTTCAAATAATATAAAAACAATTTTGATGTGTGAAAACTTAGACGAAGAAGAGTGGATGAAAAAAAGTTTGCTGCCATTTACAAAAACAGCATTGAGGATAAAAATAGTTAACAATGAACTAACAGTTTGAATTGATTTGCGTTTTTGTTTAGAAACTAATTTGATGACAATGAACACGCACTCCCAATTTTTGACAACTCTTACTTTGCAGATGAAGTTCTAAGATTATTTTGCATTTATTTATAGTTTTGTGTCCATCACAACAACCATCATTTTGCGGGTTTTGTGATTCTAAAACAGCTGAACTTAAACAGAGCGACTAAATACACACAAACACAATCACACACACTTGAAAAAACTGATTTGTATGAAAGTGCATCTAGTGAGAAAAAAATCTTATTTTACGGAGTATTAAGACGTATATTTTTAGTTTATTGTTTATCAAGCAGTCTTCTCAGTGGTTTCCGAAACTGCCTTACTTCACTCACAGTTCAGATTTTACGAATTATTACTTTACTTTCTGAATCCATTACTATATTTTTCATTACCTTTTATTATACTTGATCTGTCGCCGAAATAAAGTGTCGAGGAAACAAGCTTTTTAGCCATTCCCAACTGCAAAAATGATAAATAGTTGTTATAAAGTTATTTTTTTAAATAAAGTTAATAATTTAGTTTCAATTCTATTACTCTGAAACAAGCATAATTTATGGACTTGGAAACATTGGAAAGAACCATTTCAAGGCTTTTCTTGATTAAAATTATGTCATTAATATATAATCGTGTATAAAAGGTTTTTCCCTTCACCGTACACTTGTTTCCTACATAGACGCCAAAGTATATTTGATGAACGGGTCTAACTTTTTATCGGCAATACTGATGCGTCATTTTTGACACATCCCAATTTGAGCTGCATAAGGCCACTATATAGACTATATACACTGCAAAAAATAAAGCAATTTTACTACAGTTTGTTTACAGTTTACTACTGTAAAATTGGCAAATTTACAGTTTATTAAAAATAAAGTTCGTAAAATTAGCTGTATTATACTGTAAAAACAACAGGATAATACTGGTAGCAGAGGTTCCAGTTATAAACTGTAAAAACGTTTATTTTTTTTACAGTGTACGGCTCCAGCGCTGCACCTTTAGCTACGCCTCGGCTGCCGTACTTTCTCTAGAGGTGGTAATCTTGGAGCAGATATTAGTGAATGAAGGGAGTGTCAGCAATCATTGGCTTAGAAAAAACTGAAAAAGATCCCAAGTCGCATGGTTCAACATCAGCGAATGAGAGACACGTTTTGCGTAAAACAAATGCAAGAAATTTGGTTTCTTTCAATACTTTACTTTAAAATATATCATGTGACTTTGTTTCAAGAGTTAAAGACTTTATTCTCTCTACCTTTATTCCTTCTCAATAGTTGTAGCTAGAGCCGTTATATAGACAGGCCGATGCATCAAGCTTAAGTTTCACCACTTTGGATCCAACTCATTTACTTTTACTTTCATTTTTCATTGTTGCAGAGCTAGGGTTGCCAGAGCAAAGTTTCGGGACATCGCCAAGCTTTGTTAAATCCACGTGAATAGTTATCAAAAAGCAATAACTCGCCAGAAAAGCCAACCCAGGGGCCTTAGTTGTAGCTGAATATTTTCAATAACAGTGCGTAACATGAACATATCTTCTGTCCACGTTCTTGCTAATTCATATGTAAAATGATCTCTTATGACCCCCGTTTCTCTCATCACCCTCCATTTGTCTGGAAAGAACTTTCTCTTACATTTTTCTCTTTTCGATAATTTAATAGCCAGTATTTTTTGATCAATCGCGAATTGTTTTTTATCTTCATCTGATCCTTTTTGATGCTCCATCGTTTTTTCAAATTATTATGACGACGAGAGAATAACACGACAAGTTCATTGTTTTTAATTATTTAGACGGAGTAATTTTTGTCGTCATGATTACAAATCGTCTCTAGTTTGCATTAATTCAAAGCTTAACTCAAGCATAATTTTTTGAAATTGTTAAATTACTAGCAAAAATACCCGGCGTTTCTGGGTCAGGAAAACTATTGAGAAACAATTTATACTCACCTTTGGTTTTTTTTTTCCCCTGAACTAAAAGAACTCAAAACACACGCTTTGACGATATTTAAAATGTCGCCAAATTTGCGATAACTGTTTTGGGAGACTTAGGATAATTTTGCCCCCTCCCTACTTTATGAAAATACATTAAGTATCATTATGTCACTAATTTTTGTCACAGAAAAATAGTCATCAAATGCTGAGATACTATAGTGGACCATAAAATGACGCTGAAAGTTTTTGTCCAAAATGATTTCAAATTTAACAGGAAACATTTGACAATTATTTGTGCAAAAACGCATATTAATGGTAATTTTAGTCTTGTTTAAGGGTTTTATTAATTTAGCATGAGGATTAATTTACGTTTTGACATAATTTTAAAAAGGTTTTTAATGGATACATACGGAATCGGCTAACAAAAGAAGAAAAAAAAGAAGTAAAGTATTATTACGTAGTCTTTGGTACAAAAACTGGCGTCAGTTGAAAAAATCCCTTAGAGTCTCAGTTATTAAAATCTCCTTGCAACAAATTTGGCAAAATCCCTGTTCGATCGGGTACTAAGCAACTGCTCAATTGTAAGTTCCCCGTGAAAGTGCCCAATCAACGCAAACAAATTTTTAAAATGCCGTGAAGTTGTATTTAAAGCTCCATCAAATTGGAAGATAACGAACCTAATCCATTTATTATTGCCAATCTCTTCAAACGATTACGTTACTGATACTCTGAAACACATATTTACAGAACTCGCGAAAATAATTGATGCAGTGAACAATCTACTAAAAAAGAAATACAATTTATTGAACAAAATAATATTTGCACGTTTAAATCACAATTAAAAAAACACATTGCAAAAGGATAAATATTCTACCTACACAACTATAAGACTAAAAAATGTTTTAAATACAAATCATGGTAAAAGCTCGTTAGCGAGCAGGCGCGTGAGCGTTTCCAATGTCAATGTAAAAGCCTGGATATTAACTATGAAACTGAAAAAAAAAGACTTTTTGATTTGCCTTGAGAAAAACGTTGAACATTTAATGCGAAAAGTGGAAATTATACAGGGAGTTGAGATGATGCACAAAATAATGAATTAGTTTGTTGCAAACCTTCGCATTTATGTGAAAAATGTACCTTAAATTGGAATGAAAAAAGCGCTACCGATCTAAATTTTTAGAATATCGTTAAAAATTATAGCCTATGTGTTATTCTGATGTATAAGCTACATTATGATAAAAGTTTTATTAAAATCCATTCAGTAGTTTTTGCGTGAAAGAGGAACAAACATACATACATACATCCAAAATTTCGCATTTATAATTGTATTAAGATTAAGCATTTTTTTTGTGTGTAAAACCGTAGTCTTTTTATTAACACTCCTTTAAAGATGAAATTAAATAGCAATACTTCGTCTAAATTTAAAAAAAAATCGAGGATACTATTTCTCATGGTTTAAGAAGGATAAGAAATAAAAAACCCACAACGGTATACTACACGCTGTAAAATAATTTTATGGGAAGTGCTTAGGTGCATATTGGTCATAATAATCATTTCTTTACTCCACCATGCTAACTACTATTTGTTTTTTTTCAAAGCTATGTAAATTTTTTACGTATTCTGAGCCACTAAGTTCATCTTTATATGAAGTCTGTAATCAGGGTCGAGGGTTTTTAAATTTTTTTATTTAATATTAGTACTTGTTAATTTAAATTTTATTGGTTGCTTTAAATTAAGTTAAACATAAAGATATGCAATTTTTCAGTTATAACCAAGAAATCATTGACTTATTCTGCTATTTTTTTTATTCCTAAATTATTACATATTAACTATAATAATAGTTTATGAAAGCCTGAAGTTTTAAATGAAATAATGCCTTTAGCAACATTTTCACTATTCAATTTAAATTGTGGGCCTTTAAAAAAGTTTTAAAAAATCATTTAATTATTTCTGATTCAGACTTTTTTTTCGCCTATATTTAATTCTCTACAAAGAAACTTTTTCGAATTCCACGCTCTTATTTTAATTTCATTCAAGTATATTCATTAAAAAGCTAATTTCATAAACCTTTATCATACTCTTTTCGAGCTATTTTACTTAAGTTCAAACAACATCTTTGAACAAAGGAAATTTACGTTTACGCTTGCTGTTCCTACTTCCTTGAAATTACCAATTAACTTCTAATCCAAATATTTTTTTCTAATTTTATTAACTTTATGCAAATTTAATAGAAATTCTTCGATGATTATGTTTTATGATAACGTGCAAAAAGTTGCACTTTGTTTTTGAAAATTTTTTTTAGTTTTTACATTGCCGCTAATATAGAAGCAGTCTCATCAGAAATTCCCTGTATTTCTCGCAATACTAGTCAAACATTTTATTTATAAACATTCATCTATCTACTAAGATTTTCCACTCTTGACAATGGGGTAAAAAAAAATCTATGCGTTCAAAACAAAGACAAAACCAACTGGGGCGATTCTTAAATTTGAAAAAAAAAAAAAAATAATAACTTGCTTGCAAAAAGTTTTATTTTATTATATACGTGAATCTATTTTGCTTTTTATTCGATCCATGTGGAAATTGACGATAAGTTACACTAAAAAAAAAATCCAAAACAGCACAAAATGTTCGAAAGGGTATTAGGCATTTGCTTGCAATTTAGCTTTAGTCATATTTGACAAAATGCTTGATAATCTTTACTGGTATATCATACTGGTACCAAGCTATTACTATACAGGGTGTCCACTCCAATCGTGGACCAATAGCTAATTTCTAAACCGTTAGAGATAAGCATATAGTTTATTTAGGAAAAAATCTCCAAATTATGAAAGGAATTTTGGGTCTATTCAATGTTTTTCAAAAAATCAAATTTTGAAAGAGTTACGAAATTTAAGTTTTTATACAGCCCCCCAGTCCTATGAATCATATTTAGTAAAACATTCTTTACACTGTAACGTTTAAAACTAAAAAAAAATCACTCTTCTACCACAAAAAATGACCGAGTTATGACGTTTTGAAAAATCAAGATTTTGAAGGATTTCGCATACGGTCCCTTAAGCAATCTCTCGATGACGTCATGAAACAGTGCAAAATCTTGATTTTTCAAAACGTCATAACTCGGTCAATTTTTGTGGTAGAAGAGTGATTTTTTTTTAGTTTTAAACGTTACAGTGTCAAAAATGTTTTACTAAATATGATTGATAGGACTGGGGGGCTGTATAAAAATTTAAATTTCGTAACTCTTTCAAAATTTGATTTTTTGAAAAACATTGAATAGACCCAAAATTCCTTTCATAATTTAGAGATTTTTTCCCAAATGAACTATATGCTTATCTCTAACGGTTTAGAAATTAGCTATTGGTCCACGATTGGAGTGGACACCCTGTATACTATGTAAGTTTTCTTGGGTAGTTCCTGCTTTAATCCTAAAACACGACTGGCTATACACAGCACCTACAATTATATTCCAAGAACGTTTTTGATTTTTTTTTTTTTTTTTTACAATGCACGTTAACGATGAATAAACTCAAAAGAGAAAATGGTGGAATGGAGAAAGATGACTAAAATTCTGGAAGGGTAATTTGACTTGAGGATGGCTAGTTCGTCATCTGACGCAACAAGTTATAGAGAGCCTCCATTTTAGATCAGCTCTTGTGTTTTGAAAATTAATTTTGTAGCTGAATTTCAGTTGCAGTACTTTTCACTTCTGTTTCAAAACCCAGTCCGTTAAATTTGACTTTCCATGGCTCACTGGAACGCTGCCAATAGTCAAGGCTACTAATATAATTCCGTCTCTAACACAGGAGTTGCCATTACAGCCCGAGAGGTTGCCAGAATAGTTGGCAAAGTTTACCTTATTGTAAATACTGTCTATCTCTACTAATAATAAAGCTGAAGGTGGGACTTTCTGTCCTTCTTTCTGTCTGTCTGTCTGTTACGCGCGTAGCGCCAAAACCATTCGGTCGATTTTCATGCCACTTGGCACAAAATTAGTTTGTAGCATGTAGTTTTGCACCTCGAAGCGATTTTTCGAAAATTCCATTTCGTTCTCTTTCCATTCGAATTCTTAGCGGAAATTCGATAAAATAGGGAAGAAATATTTCATACACATTTTGAAGTCTTATGTCATTCGAAAGTTTGAAATTTTCTGCACAAAATGAAGTTTTTTCGAAGTTTCTACGATCATCAGGAGAGCTGTAACAATTGTTTTTAGAATCCCGGAATTCAAGGCTTACCTTCAGTAAAGCAAGCCAAACGATTCTAAAATGGTTGAACTCGAGAATGAAATTTGTTTGAAAAAAAAAGATGAAATGAATTATTTTATCAACGGAAATCAACTTTTCATATTGTTACCATGGTTACGTATTCATACTTATTTTTGTTTTGTTCTTTTTCCAGCGTTGCCAGACGTAGTATTTTTGATACTACGGTAGTATTTTTTAGGCCCAAATAAGGAGCGTAGTATTTTTCCAGCAACCCTGTTTCCAATATACTAATCACTTAATTAAAAGAGTTGGCGGATTTTTTTTTTTTTTTTTTTTCATTTCATGGATTTCGTATTTCAGCAATATTGATTTTGGCAACGTTTGGAAACAGTCGCCTATTTAGCGAGAAAGGGGTACCCAAAGCACAAAGATTAACCAAATATCGTAAAATTGCGACATTGCAACGTTCTTTTTAAAGTGTTTCATTTCGGAAAATGTATTGTTTTGTTTTTAAAGCTAGGAAAGGAAACTTTCTTCTTTCAAATTTTGGTAAGATTTCTGTTGGTTTCTGTGAGCAACAAAATTGTTCTTATTTTCTCTTTTGGCTTATTTTTGTGCATCTCCCATTTGGGTTTCATTTGAATGTCACAAGGGGATGCTTTACCCCTTTTATGGAGTAAATCAGTGTTAATTTCAATGCAGATTAATTGGCGCGAACATATGGCGATATTTCGCCAAGTCTTTGGTCGCCAAGTATTTTTCGCCAATTTGGCGACAAATTTGGCGATTAATTTTTTGGGGGGGGGGGGTTCAATTTGGCGCTATTGGCGATATTTTGCGAAAAATCCACTGAATGATGTTAAAATCGGCGATATTTAGGAGATTAATCATTGTAAAACATTTTTTTGCATTGTTTCGTGGCAAACTAGGGATATAAATAATTGAATTGTTATCTTGCTCCCTCCAAGCACTACTTTAGCACTTAAGGCATCTACTAAGAAATGTACACGTAAAAGGAAGTAGTGTAGGGTCCATACCAAATTTTTATGTCATACTTTGAAGGAATTGTAGTTGAATTATAACTAAAATAGAGTATTTTTTCTGCTATATCTATTATTTTACAAATGAACTTTCAATTTTATACCACGGGCAAAGCCGTGCGGGTACAGCTAGTACTGCAATAAACGGATTCAAAGTTAATGGCATTGAATCCATAGGCAGCAACGTTTTTTCAAATACAGTCGACGCTCGAAATAACGACCGTCTCCGTCCTACAGAAAGCGGTCTTTATAACGAGTGGTCGCTATAAGAGGTAGAGCATAGAGTATATTGCAATACTGTCGGGGGTTTCCTCATCGGTCGTTATATTAGGATGTTCTTTGTAACGAGTGGTCGTTATAACGAGCGTCGACTGTATTGGTTTTACATTCTTCGCTTTTTTTCTCTTTTTTTGTGCTGTTGCAAACAGCAAAAAGGATGCTCCTGCCATTAAAATGTAACCTTTGTTTTCTCCACTTCAGATAACCTACCTAGAAACAAAGCAGGAAACTGCCTCCTTACAATATTTTTCAAGTATTGTTGAACAGCTTTACGATAGAAAGAAAGAAAAAAATGTTAAAAATTAAAATAGCAAGTTGCAATAGTTTCTCAAAGAAAGCAACTGAAAAAGTAATGCTAAAAATCACTAAGCAACTACATTATTACTACTATTAAAATCTGTTCGCGTCTGTCTGTCTGTCTGTCTATCTGTGTCTGTCTGTCTGTCTGTCTGTCTGTCTGTCCGTCTGAAGCTTGAACTCCTCAAAAACCGCTGAGCGTAAAGAATCAAACATAATACCATTCGATTCGAAATTTTCTAAGGAAGACAATAAGACCAACCGCGTAATTGTACGACGTTAATTAGCTGAGATATTAATTAAAACGTTAATTAAATTCTTTGCACTTTTAAAATTCCAAGACATTTATTTCTTTCCGTTGCCATTTTAAATTAAAGCGTTAATTAGATTATTGCACTATTTTAAATTCCAAGACATTTATTTCTTTCCGTTGCCATTTTAAATTAAAGCGTTAATTAAATTATTGCACTATTTAAAATTCCAAGACTTTTATTTCTTACCGTTGCCATTTTGAATTAAAACGTTAATTAAATTATTGAACTATTTAAAATTCCAAGATATTTTTTTCTTGCCGTTGCCATTTTGAATTAAAACGTTAATTAAATTATTGAACTATTTAAAATTCCAAGATATTTTTTTCTTGCCGTTGCCATTTTGTATTAGAACGTTAATTAAATTATTGAACTATTTAAAATTCTAAAACATGATTTCTTACCGTTGCCATTTTGAATAAAAACGTTAATTAAATTATTGAACTATTTATAATTCCAAGACATTAATTTCTTACCGTTGCCATTTTGAATTGAAACGTTAATTAAATTATTGAACTGTTTTAAATTCCAAGATATTTTTTTCTTGCCGTTGCCATTTTGTATTAGAACGTTAATTAAATTATTGAACTATTTAAAATTCTAAAACATTATTTCTTACCGTCGCCATTTTGAATAAAAACGTTAATTAAATTATTGAACTATTTATAATTCCAAGACATTAATTTCTTACCGTTGCCATTTTGAATTGAAACGTTAATTAAATTATTGAATTTTTTTAAATTCCAAGATATTTATTTATTTCCGTTGCGATTTCAAATTAAAACGTTAATTAAATTGAACTTTTTAAAATGAAAGAGTATTATTTTTTTCCATTGTCATTTTGAATGCGTGTTATAACAAAGTTCTAACAATTGTTTTTATTCTAATTATTAATGACATATTTTTACTCTGGTACCATTTTGAAAATGTGTTTTTAAATAAAATTGCAATTGCTGTT
Source organism: Uloborus plumipes (assembly GCA_038373865.1). NCBI lineage: Eukaryota > Metazoa > Arthropoda > Arachnida > Araneae > Uloboridae > Uloborus > Uloborus plumipes. Next base: position 9,827 of record JAXGGA010019545.1, read on the forward strand.
TTTAGAAGGGACTTTTTTGGCTGCGATCCAAATATTAAAAGAACTTTTTCGTTTAGAATTTTGCAATTAATTTTACAGGAAGAAAACGGTTTAGAAATAATTGTTTTTGGAGAGGAATTTTATTTGTTATTTAGGGAGAGTGCTAAGTATGCGCTACTTGACACCGTCTTAATTTTTGAGGAAGCATGTGCAAATAATTCAATTGATTCTTTGATGCAGGAAAGCATTTTAGCGAGCCGCTTTAGCGGGGAGTAGTTTGTTAAAATTTTTCTTTGGTACTTTAAAGGTGAGCCGCCTTGGCGGCGAGTAGTTTATTGAAACTTTTCTCGCGACGGTAAAGGCGAGCCGCCTTGACGGCGAGTAGACTGCTTAAACTTTCCTCTTTACTTTAAAGACGAGCCGCCTTGGTGGCGAGTAGTTAGTTGAAACTTTCCTCGCTACTTTAAAGGCGAGCCGCCTTGGCGGTGAGTAGTTTTCTCAAACTGCCTTCACTACATTACAGCCCGTGCAACGCCGGGCCACGCAGCTAGTTGTTGTATTAAAGGGTGCTGAATATTGGTTACTACCCATTTGAAGACCCACTGCATTCCCCGATACCGGAAATCATTATTTCATGTCCCACCACTATTGGCGAAGATAATTGCTACGAGAGTTTTGACCCCCAGTTTTCAGACTAGACAGAGGCAGCTGGGTTCTATTTAATGCAAAATAGCACTAAAAATATTTTGCCAAGAGATGCTCCATGCCAAACGAGTACTCGCGGGATCTTTTAGATGCCACATAATCATACCAAGGACATTGTCTATTTTCATCATCTTGAAAATGTTCTGACTGGTGCCAGGTTTGAGCCTGGGCGTGAGAGACCAGCGTCTTAACCACTACATCACTCTGTTGGCTTAAGTAACTACATTGTTCGTCATGAATCAGTTTTTGTGTTTAAAATGTAGCGATTTATCTCTGAAATGATTTTTAACTCTTGAATTTTTCCAATACTTTGTTTCATTAAGAGTTTTTTTTAATTTATATGTATACCTTTACACCTTGATTTTCTTATTCACTGAAATCGGAAAATAATTTACTTTGTTTACTCATTTTTCGAATTAAGTTTTTTCCCCTTAATGTTTAATTTCAGCTATTCGTCATTTTACCCCTATTCCTTCGTCATCTAACCCCTTAAGTAAATACGATATGGACGAACAATTTGAAAAAGTCATTTGCTTAAATTTCAGATATTTAATGCACACCTTAAGCGAGAACAAAAATGAATTTTAAGTTTGCTATCTTGCTCCACTTTCCCATACATGCTTCTTTTTTCAATATATATCAAGATATAAAGTAACCTTTTTTTGTGTATAAATGCAATAACTAAAATTCTTTATATAAATTGGGTGACTTTCGCAAAAGAAACTAAAAACAAAAGAAAGTTAACTATTCAACAAAAAAAAGTTTTGCGTAGCGCCAAACAATTTTTTTAAAGATAGAAAAAAAAAGGGAAATACTCTCAATATAAATACGTCTCAAGTTTCATTTTGTTACCGTCTCTTTCATTGAAACAAATAGACACAAATAGTTCGTTTTCATTTTGAGTAAGCAGCTAATCTATGTTAGACATTGAAATAAAGGAAGACAAGCAATGCATTAAAAAGTCTATATTTTTAGAAAAATACTTTCTAAGAAAGAAAGGAATTTTAGTAAGTCACGTTGAATTACATAAAAGTTAGAAAGCAAAAAGAATTCTTTAACGTCATTTTCTTCATTCCAGTAATTCAGAAGATTCTTTTGAAGAACCATAAAATAAATCAATTTTATGAACGTGGGGGAGTCAGTTATTTTAGTCACAGCTCTGTAATAATTGTTTAATAATGTTTCCAAAGTACTTGAAATAAGCAGAGTAGAATGCTCCGCTTGACAAAATTATTTAAAAGCACTTGAAATAATTTCCGCTTTGGAAGAAATGTTTTCTGAGTGGAATATTCGTTTTCTTTTGTAACAAATATTCGAATGCTGGTTTTAGACAGAGAAAAGTTAAAGTGGTTCAGATATTTGAATGTTTAGAAAAGAAAGGTTGTTAAATTTATCTTTTGTAACTTAAATAAACCCTTTTCCCTCTGACTAAAGATAAACTAGCTCGCCTTGTTATTGTTTTCATCGCTATTACTTGTTTCTGCGACAGATACATCAACTTTAAAGCCAAATTAAGCAAAAGTTAATACCAAAATGCAAGTAGGTTTCTTAACGTTTCCATTTTTAGCACACAATGTCCAGTTTCCAAAAATATCATTAAAATATTTCAAAAAAAAGAGAGTCGAAACTTTAATGGTAACGCTTTGTGGTAGAAATTCCATATTGCAAACAACTCCAAAACGCGCTTTTGCATCAAAGATGGAATATCTAAAATTAATGTTAAAAAACACTGAAGTGCTAAAATACCTAAAAGAAAATTCCATATACTTTGGTGAAAACAACTGTGGATTTTAAGATTGAGTATAAGACAGTAATTAGTATCTATATTTCAGCATTAATAACACGACTTTTGTAATAGTAGAACCTATAACGATAGTTGCCTTGCAACTGAGGTCAGGGCCCGACTAACTAAAAGTGAGGCCCAAGACCGACAGTACTTTGGAGCCCCACCTCTACATTTTACCTTTTTAAGTCAGCGAAAAATAATCGTTAACTTGTTCAGAGTGCGGGTTCTAGCCCATTTTGGGGATCACTGTATAATGTATATAGCTCTGCAAGGTCCTATGCAGTATGCAGTCGCACTGTATGCATTACGTCTAGCACTGGTACTGCTTTTTTGCATTCATTTTAGCTGAACAGTTTTACAGCTAATTTTCAAGAAAGAAATCTTTTAAGCTTGCATAAAATGAATTAAAGTAGAGAAATACTTTAATTCATTGGTATTTCTCTTTATAATCTAACATAATTCATAATAATAGTTTTTTTTCTTCAATAAATAAACAATTATTATCTCTTAAAAATACATAATTCTTCAATGATGAGCAAGAAAATTAGGTACCCCTTAGGAAGAGGGGGCCCCAGTCCCAGGCCTACTTGACCTATGCCATAATCAGCCCTGACTGAGGTACATATAGCTCCTTACTTTTGCAGGATAATTAAAGAATAGATAATACATAATTTTAAGGATTTGTCCCGCATTACTGTTGCAGTAATGGCATAAAACAAACGAAGAAGAATTTTAAAGTAAAATAATTTTAGCTTTGATCATTTTTTGCTATAAAAGTAGCTACCGTTCGGGGGAAATAATTCCAACAAATAGGTTACATCCTTGTGTGTGTGTGTGTGTCAATGTACCCACTCGCTGTACGTGTAAATCTTATCGCTAGTTATGACATTATTGAACTGAAATAATAATTGAATCTTTCAACTAAGCTGTAGAAAATTATGACGAGTAATTAAAGCAGCATAATAATTTTATCGTAATTGTTCAATTTTATTCAAGCATTTTATGGAGTGGCAGCTCCATTTTATGGAGTGGCAGCTCCTTTAGAAGATACATGCGCTAACTGTGTGACCGCACAGCTTGCCGCACTTCCACGAGCCTTAAGGCTCATTCTAAAAAGGCATTCTGCCGTGCTAAGCGCAAAAGTGGTTTCTGAAGTCGAGCTCAAACTGAAATAAAACTCTTTAAAGTTTTGCGCCACCATGTATTTGATTCAGATGGAACTCTTTCAGAATATTTTTGAAACTATTTTCCCTTCTCAAATGACCACATAATTTCGTAATTAGGTAAAATACGTCACAAAGAGCCACCTGGTGGCGATAACTCAATTTTGTTAAAAAGTGCAGATGCGACTTTTGTGCTAAGCACGGCAGCATGTTTGTCGGCTGCGCTGTGTTCCAATATAACGCAAAAGCTATCCCAGCCTCTAATTTTAAATTTAATGCGAAGTATTATTTAACTTTTATATCAAATAGCTATAATAATTTTCGAAATATGTTTTCAAAACAGTTTTTATCACGTAGTTTTAAAAAGATCATAGCATCGATGACACAGACAGATTTTTAATACAGTTATAAAACTTCTTGATCGTTTTTAGAAGCTAAATTGAAGTTTTAATCCTTTTAATTTCTTGGGATATTAGTAGTAATTTAGATCATTTATTACAAATTTGGAGTAGACTTAATGAATACTAGTCACTCATTCCTTGTCATTATAACATCAATTGAGAGCTATTTCTGTTTGTTTTGTTCTTGCATTTATTCGTATAGAATCTCTCTTCACGCGAATTTAAACTGGTTACTAACTTCCTATCAAATTGCCATCAGAACCAAGAAAGGAACAAAGCCTCTCTGTATCCTTGCAGCGAAGAACACTCAAGAAACATCACATTTCGAAAATTCGTTTTCCGATATTAACCGGAAACCTGGAATTTTTCCAGTGTAATCAAAGTCTAAAGCTTCGGCACCAATCAATAATCCTCTTTCTCTTAGTATTGAATAAAATGTAAAAATAGGTGAGCAAAAATTTCCCGCCGCCGATAGAAACATCAGGCGATCTTGTAACGTCGGCCCTTCCGTCTCCAATATTTTCGGAAATTCTATACCGAGAGAATTTTTCTTCCCGCTGCAATTTTCTCCCCCCCCCCCCACCCTCACATCCCTTTCATCATTCCTGTTTAACCACCGAAGATGAGGAATGCATTCCTCCCAGGAGGAGATCGCCTGCCAGTCATTTTTTCCTTTGAAATTCTTTTCATCAAACCTGGAAATATGTTAGCATACGTACGAGTCAAAAAGGAAAATTTAAATCTTAAACATCCCTCTCAGTTATCCTCCAAGCTTTGTACGTAAATGATTAGCTAACCCTGTAGTTGTTCTTGGACTGATAAACATATTCTGACATTTGTATGCATTCATATACATAATGAATGCGTGCTTATACAGTCGAGCCTGTTTATCTCGAACCTGCTTATCTCGAAAACCTCTCTATGTCGAAATTTTTCAATTTCCCTGTTTTTACAGCATAAATTTAATGTTTTTTCTCATGTTTATCTCGAATGACTTTTCTCAAAAACCTCTATATCTCGAATTTTGACGACTGTCATTTTTGAATTTCATCTCCAGCCACCTTTATCAATGGTATAACTTGGAGACAAAAAATCATCTTCTGCACAATCATTCAAAACTATGTTCGTACTTAAAGGTATGCATTAACTTGCTACCTATATAGTCATCACAATTAGCAAAACGAGGACTCACAACATGTCGTACAGCAAAATATTCAACAATATCACTGCAAAAGAATGTATTAAGTTTTTAACTTTGTTCCAATTGCTTATTTTTGTAAACTTTATCACAACCTCTGTATCTCGAAACCTCCGTATATCGAATTTTTCTTCTGTCCCATAAGATTCGAGATAGACAGGTTTGACAAGAGAAAAATGTTGCTACACCACTTGAAAGAACGAAGCTCCTTTCTATTGGAGAAGGTTTCTGTAAAACGAAAAAAAACTGCAATACCATTATAAAACCTCTAGAAAACCGGTCTTCTATAAAGGTTTCTAGCAATGATACAGCTACTTCCTACGTTACTTGAGAAGAAGCTGTAAATACATTCTCTGTAAATCCGTGGATTAGAAAGTTCTCTGGTTCGTCTTTGCAATTACCATGAGTGCAACGTTTCTGGTGACTTTCTGCCTGCTCACTGAACTATGCCTAAAATATGGAGGTGATGCTACCGTTTCTCAATTTCATGACGGACTTGTCTCCTACAGGGTGCCTCCCATTTAAGAGGCCCCTCCATTCTGCCTTAATACCTACGCTAAAAAAATGTAGTACCATTATAAAATATCGGTGAAACTGGGCTTCTGTTAAGGTTTCTAGTAACGATACAGCTACTTCTTAAGTAACGTTGTCAATGTTACTTCAGAAGAAGCTGTATCATTGCCAGAAATTTTTATAGATACCCAGTTTAATAGAGATTTTCTAGTAGTACTGCAGCTTCATTTTTTTAGGGTAGGAATTAAGGCAAAAAGAAGTGGTGTCTCAAATGTAAGGCACCATGTTGGAGACTCGTTCTTCATAGACTTGATAGATCCATGAAGAACGGCATTACCTCCGTGTTTTGGGCACGGTAAAGAAGGACAGACGGGAAATATCTAGAAACTCTGCAGCCATGGTAACTGCTAAGACGGACCACAAGACTTTCTGGTGCACAGATTTAACGAGAATATATTTAGCAGGTACGCGATGCTTACTTTGCGACGTCAGGCTCTGGCTCAAGAGCCCACCGATTCCAAACCCCAAACTTAATCCACTAGGCTACCCCTGAACTGAAAAGAAAGATTATCAGTATGATCCGAAATTAGACCAACTTATTGATTTAATAATGGAATTTGCATGATGCTGGTTTTTTTTTTTTTTTTTTTTCTATCCTGACTTCTGTTCATTTATTGGTTTATTTATTTTATTTTATTTAATTTTGTTTATTTATCTCATTTGTTTATTGATCTTTGGCTGCTGAAGAAATAATTCACAAACTTTTTAATTGATTTTTCTGTGTGAACCAGTATGATTGCAACTCACTAAGGATGAACGATACTGAAAGAAAAATATCTTGATCTTTAAATATGGATAATAGAATGGGAAAATAAGAAGGAAATATATTTTAGATAAGTAAGATATTTTAGATAGTAAATACATTAGAAAACGGCATATTCTCTTGAATAGTAAAAACATCTATTTCAATATCACGAAATGTACATGGACTATCCTTCAATACACTCTAAGTAAAAGACACGCATAAAGGATTTACATATTGCACACTATTCCTTTACTTTGCAAAAGAGAGACTTTTTATGATTCACTAAAGTACAAGTGGACTGCTTAGCATGAAAGTGGCGTAAGTCGCAAATTTTCAAATTAGGGTAATGTACAGAAGTGTTCCTTTTTAGTTCCTCTATTCAGTGTGACAAAGGGGTAAGTCAGTAGTTCAATATTTAGACACTATGAGCAGCACTAATAATGTTAACTAACCTTAACAGCTGTAAGATTTAGAAGAACAATGTTGGAAGTCATAAAGCAGACTAACAGCTTTGCTTATTTGTGTTATTTAGTGTGATTAATCTTTAAAGAGTGTTGTAAAAGATTTTTAAGCATTCTACTTGTTTAGTTTAAGTGTTATGTTATAAGCAATGTGGTTGTGAACGCGCTTAAAACACAATGGATAAGCTTGAAAAAGACGATATTTACACGATAAAGTACAAAGATACTCTCCAAGAATTTGGTGACTTCAAGAAAAAATATATCGCTCCTACAGAGAGAAATGGAAGACCAGATGTTGTACCTTAATGTTAGACCAGCTATCGTAATAAAAAAAAATGACATTATGGCTTGGTAAAGTTTTATCCTTCCAGTCCACGACGGATTTTTCCGTGACTTGGCAACCACTGATAGTGATGATGACGATATAGATCCTTTGTCCGTGGATTATAAGACCGAAAATATTATTTATGTTGACGGACGGTCCAGAATTATAATTTTTTTCCATGTCCATTGCATGAGGCATTGCAGTCCAACAGAGAAGAGCTAAAAGTTTGAATGAACTCTTTTTCAGCTAAAATCTTTGATATTTTAATTCTTAAACATTAAAAAACTAATCTGTGTACTAAAATAACTAAACTTAGTCATTTTATAAAAATAGCTGTGAAAAGAGTACATAAACAGAATATAACTTAACACTCTCTTTCCCAAATCCTATATAACGGCCTAAATGACAGTGGTGTAAGTCACGCAAAGCTATATAATAAAAGCTGAATGTATGTTTTATACCAAGTTATGTTTACGATAAAAAAAAAATTAGACCCTTATACGAATAAAAATACAAAAAGCCATTTCAAGATATATAACCTATATTTTTTACTGGTAGTTTCACAAAAACTTCAATTACTTTAAAATATAGTTACGGTAACCTACAGACGTACACCACTTTCCTTCTAGGCAGCTCAAGTATAACTTCACAATTTGACTAACTTTTTCTTTCTCAACAACCGCACCTAATTTGAAATTTTAATTCTAATTAACTTGTATATACAAATGTATAAAAAATGTATTTGCTTTTTTCTTGTCTAATGAGAAAAGGATCAAATGAACTATTTTAGAGCCAAAGTAATATCAAAGGTAACGAAATCAATGCATAAAAAAATATGATTATCCGAGCACATTTCTAGTAAACATGAATTTTCCTTGCTCAAGTATTGATTTATCTTACATTTACTTTAATAAATTATTATCTATCAGTAGTAAAAATAAAGTAAATTTAAAATTTTATTTTTGCGTCTTATTAAGTTTAATTAATAATTAAGTAAAGTTTTTACTATGAGAAGCAAAACAGCAAAAGAAAGAGAAATTTTAATCAAAGTGAAAAATGTTTGGAATGCAAGCTAAATAATTTAAGGGAAGTTGTACTGTATTTTCAAAAATAACAGCAATTTTACAGAATAGCATTAATGTACATTAAAGCAACTTATTGGAGAAAAAGATTATAATAAACGGGAAAAAACAATGGCTTTTTTTTCGTCAGACAAAAAGTTTCAAAATGCATATGAAAAAAAAAATCAGTTACAAACTTGTATTGCTATCGCAAAAACTTTTCTACTTGTTTCACACAGACTAGCATACTTTAAAATTTGTGCATTATGACACCCAAATTGAAATGGCTTTAGTTAGTACCTCAGCGGCTGTAAAAAATAAAATAAAAATTTTCTTAAATAAAACAAAGAGCAGTCATGTTAAACTAAGGCCGTATTTTAGTAGTGGGTTTTTAGGGTTCAATCCCTCCCCCCCCCCCCCCGAATTTTTTCAAAACTATAAAAATGCTTTTCTTAGTTTCTCACTGAAAAAATGTTATTGCTATTTTATTTTAATTTTCCTATCTATTTTGGAAGTGTATTTGAAAAATGAAATTACAGTAACCGCCTCTAATAAAATTACTGGATTATAAAATCAGCCGCTTTTTAAAATCAAATCTGCAGGAACAGAATCTTTACAGTATCAAAACATGATAAAACTTTCTTTTAATAAAATCAGTATTGCTGTTTTATAAAATCAAGTTTTTGGAAAGCGTACGTTAATAATTTGAAAACGACAGAAATAATTATGTTGAAAATTGCCGCAGATATGATAAATTCTCTCGGAAGGGTCTCGGAAGATGAAGAAATGCATTCAAATTTGCACTCTTCAATGTATATACGATTTCCGTTAATCAAATATTTATACGCCAATATTTTACGATCCGACTGCAAATAAAAATAAATTTTATTTAGTGTACTGTATTTTAAACTCTTAAAACGACATAGGAATACTGTAATTTATTTATTTTTCAGAGATATTTGATCTTTAAAATTCTTTTATCTAAGTGTTGGTATGCTGGTTTATAAAATCAGCCGGTTTATAAAATCAGCCGCTTTATAAAATCAAGTGTCCTTAGGACAAATGTGATTTTAATAAGCGGTGGGCACTGTACCATTATTGAATAATTGTACAAATAAAGTGTTTTACCAGCAGTATTTATTTTTATTGTAGTTATTGCAAACATAATTTCTTAACAATACAAATTTTCCGTCGAATTTTTAATACCACTAAAAAAACACCAAAATTCTTCAGGTTTATAAGTAGCAAATTCTATATTTAACACATCTTATAAGTGTCGTAGGATAGAAATTTCATAAGTACTTCTTCGAATGCTCGTATATGAGTAATCTCATCTATCCAGATTTTTTTTTTTTTTTTTCCTTTCTTCATTGAAAAGATGATGGATTTTTTTTTTTTTTTAAACAATTTTCATGTGTTTACCCTTTTAACATCTATAGTAACAAAAATCAACAGAATATAGAACATGAAATCAAATTTTACTGACTTTGTGGATTTCACGAGAAATAGGTTTGGTAAAAACCCTCTCCGAAAATAAGGTCTGGTTACGGCCCTGTGTTAAGCAATGAAACGTCTGGTTACGTCGGCTCAAGAAGTGATTACTGTCTGTCTGCGTTTTGCGCGCCTGGCAGTCACGATCGCTTCCATTTGAAAAAGGGGTGCTA
>JAXGGA010019546.1:0-19884 GCA_038373865.1 Uloborus plumipes
AAAAAATCTTACCTACAATTTTAGATGCAGAATTGCAAATTTTTAATTACGATGCGATAAAACATCCCATCAGCTACTCAGTATCACGTGGTATAGGTGCAGGAAATGATTTTGGGAGCCTAAACATAGATCGGAAGTTGTTGTTACTGCTCTGACGGCGGAACTTGCGACACGCTTACTTCGCATCGGCTAGAAAATCAGAAATCGATTAAAACAAAAATGAAGTAAAATATTAACAAAAGGGTAAAAATAGAATCGTTTTTTGTGCAAATGCGTTTTTATGGGAAGTTAGAAAGTGCGCATGCTAAGCTTTGCAACTAGGGATACGTTACCGATCTGATTTTTGATGTATAAAAACAATATTTTCTGAAGTTATTAGATGAAATGAAAGCAAAACCTTATCTTCTTTCTGGGGAAAATTATTTTTTTAACTAGTTATTAAAATACCAGTGAAAATTCACTTGGGACTCAAATTGGCACTTTTCTAAATATTAGCTCATATACATATATCCAGTTTTACATATACAGAGAACTACATTGTTTATCACATATAATGCATTTTTAAATGTTAGGTGCAACACATTTTTTTAAAATTATTCCATAAAAATCTCAAAAAGGTGCATTTTTTTCCCAAACATTAACGCAACTGCGATAGATCAAGAAATTGAGCAAAAAATTTCAAATTATTTATGTGCACTTTTATGTGCACCCAATGGCATCTTTTCTGAAATACCCATCATCGAAATTAAAAAAAGTCTTTTTCGGCCCACCCTAATATATAGTGGATCCTCAATAACTCGGAACAGGGAAATGTGTCGAGTTAAGCGGGTGTCAACTCGCCAAGATACAATTGTCTGAAGTCTTATAGTTTTTTCTGTTTCGCATATATTTCAAGTACTTACCATTCACGTTATAAAAATTAGCTCTAGTAAATGACAAATTTCGATGAAGTTGATAGGTCATTGGACGGATTTCGTTTATAAGTATTTTTGTGAAGTTAAATGGAAATGTTACTATATTTAATACTTTTATTAGTTTTACATGGTGGGTTTGTTCGTTTGTTTGTATGTAAGTATGTATGTAACTCTGAATGAAAGATAAAATTCACGTTCTTTACTAATATAAAAGTAATATATTTAATACTATTAATAATACCAAAGGGATTACTAATAGTATTAAATATATACTATATTACATGTTGATTACAAGTGTTTCAATTGTTTGTATCTAATATCTTTAACAAGCAATTCTTGTATATACTATTTCGGATTTTGAAAACGGCTCTCACGATTTTGATAAAATTTTGTATTTAGATAAAGTTTTGGTTTCTGAGTTCATCTACATCAGCGTTTTTCCGTAAAAAACGCGAGTTTTCACAAAAAACTCATTTTTTGGGCCATCATTAACAGTTTGAGAAGCTTTCTTTTGCCATTTTCTTTATGATTACTACTATTGTTACTGTTTCATAGCAACCACGTTTTATTATAACAATGGATTTCATACTTAATCGCATCAGCGTAAATTGAAATTTTTATGGTATTTGGCAACGTTAGAATTGTTATTGTTTTTTAAATGTTAAAGAGATCGATCAAATTAGAGCCGCCTTATAGACAGGCCGACGCATCAAGCTTGAGTTAGATCACTTTGGATCCATTCATTAACTTTTACTTTTTCATGGTTGCCGAGGGTTAATCTGTGGTTTGGGTCCCTTTCTCGCCAAATGGGCGATAGGCGTGCCAAGACGTAGTGTCTCTCGGAGCTTTTAACTCCGCGAGACAACACGCAAAAACGCGCCAGTCGGTGACTTTTTGAAAATGCGCCAAGTAGGGTCCCAAAGCACATTTTCACCTTGCGAGCTAGGGTTACCAGAGTAAAGTTTCGGGCATTGCCAAGCTTTGCCAAATACACGTGCCGCTAATCATTGCTCATGGTAAAAATTATCAAAACGCGATACTTGCCAGAAAAGACAATCATTCATCAACCGGCCGAAAAAACATCACACGCTCTGGATCCAAGGTGGTGAAACTTAATCTTGATGCGTCGGCTCGTTTATATAAGGGCCTTAGATCAAATTAAAGTTATTGTGGTGTGATTTTATGTTGCGCATTGTTTAAATAAGTTTGTGATGATGATGATGTCTTGTCCAAATAAGGTTGTGTTTTTTAAAATAAATTACGGAAGTTTCTCTAAATAAGTACTTCGAACTTTGGAAAAAAAAACACGATTTTACAAACTTCATTTTTTTTTAACCGAGCTGGGCTCGGTCGCCAGGTACTGTAACTCTGAATCAAAGATAAAATTTACGCTCTTTGGAAACATAAAAATAATGTATTTAATACTATTAATAATATTAAAGGCTAAACTACATTAAGTGGTGATGTATTCTAAGTGCATGTAAATTTAGAGCGGATATTCAATAATTTTGAAAATCCGTGGGAAATCAGTTATAGTATCATCAAATACAATCTGATTAATTCTAAAAGCGTATTTTTTTAGTTTTTTAAACTATAATTTGATTATTCTAACTTCTTTTTCAGGATCGTCATGGAATCGGAAGCACGTTTCCTCCACTAGACGAATCTCAAGACTGGATTCTGACGGCAGCAAGCGAGAACGACACTCACACAGTATTTGAATTCAGGCGGGAACTCGACACTTGCGACAAGGACGATATGAAAATTGATGTACGTCTTCATACCGATCTCTTTTGATTTCTTATATGAGTCTTGTCGATTTCACTGAATAATACTGGCAGCCGAGGTTCCACTTTAAAACTGTAAAATGCACAGTAATAAACTGTAAAACTAGCAATTTTACAGTTCCTTACTGTAAAGTTAGAAATTTTACAGTTTATTGCCGTAAAATGTAACTGTATTATACTGGAAAAACAACAATATAATACTGGCAGCAGAGGTTCCACTTTAAAACTGTACAATGCATGGTAATAAACTAGTAAACACGGTAAAAACTGTTAAATTAGCAATTTTGCATGTAAAATTAGCAATTTTAGTTTAGTACTGTAAAAGCAGAAATTTTAGTTTATTGCTGTGAAATTAGCATTTTTTTCAGTTTATTACAATAAAATTAGTTTCATTATACTGTAAGAATAAAATTCATTTCTTTCAGTATAGTTAATTTTTACTCATGCATATTATCTATTAAAAATTAATAATCTTTTATGTAATTTAAAATTAAAGTATTAACAGTAATCAGCATTAAAAGACTAAGAATGAGCTTGATGATTTTCAAGCTTTGTCCTTCCAGTATAGTAAGTTAGAAGTTTTGACCTTTACAAGTGTAAATTTTCAAAAATGTATTGGAACTTGCCAAAAGGTTTGAACGAGTAACGGTAGTTTTCTTCTCTGAAAATTCCTGCCATGAAAATTACCGCGTATCTCTTTGAATTGCAAAGCAAGTACGGAATTGAAGATGTTTAATTAATAGAATGTTCTTATTATTCGTTTTATGAAAACAGTTGAGCAAAAGCAAGATATGGTGGGCTTCTGTAATTCTACATTCGTAAGTTTCAATGTCGTTTATAGAAATCTTTGGAGAACATGATTTGAGTAAAGCTGCTCTAAATACGAGTTGACATAGCGGACATATTTTGATGCCAGCTGTATGTATTTGGTAGCATTAATTTTTAACTGAATCTTTGTTTTATAGTCAACATCCACACTAAATAAGCGTTGCTTAGAAATAAAAGTATGTGATAAAGAGAGAACTGCACCAATTTAGCAGCCAGCTAGCCTGCCGCGCTAAGCGCAAATGTGGTATCTTAACAGGGCTGCGGTCGGAGAAAAAATGGTCGACTCCTACGCCGACTCCGGGATTTTGAAACTTCCGACTCCTGCTTTTTTTATTATTTTTATTTTTTACCCAAATGAGAAGAGGGAAATATTTCTATTATCTTTCAGAATAGCACTATTCATCTCATATACGCATTCTCTGACAACGACCCTCCCGGTGAAGACCCAGAGTACCACGACTACGACAAAAGAGGTTCGAAAAGCGTCCTGCTGTTGCAGCCCCACCTGCCACTCAATGTTGACACGTCGGAACTTCTACATTGGGACATATTGTCACCAGACGTAAGATTTTAATTATAATTCTGTTTTGCAATAATTGTCCATCCAATTGTGAATAATTCGTACCAATTGTAACAGCAACCAGGGGTAAAAATTCAAAAAAAAAAAAAAAAAGGTCATTGGTCAAAGGGACCAGTGACTACTAAATTTTACTAGCCCGTAGACACATTTAGTGGTCCATTATTATGTCCTGCTCTTAAAAATAAAAAAATAAGGAAAAAAGAAAATAAAATAACGTAACATGATGGATGGAGTGCATTTTCAGTTTCCAATAGACAAAAATATTTCTTCTTACTTTTTATAAGAGGAAATATTTTTTATTGTATTGCAGAAATTTCTTTACCTTTTTTTTATGCCAAAAAATATATAAACATTCTTAACCCCTTCAGACCTGGTGTCCGGTATACCGGACATCACCTTCGAACAGCTGCTAATCATTTAATAATTGACTTAATTACTTGATTTCTTTTGTAGTTGACAATTTACAATCTGCTTGTTATTATCTTAGCAAAAGTTTCTGCTTTTGGGATTGGCAACATTCCCAAAAATGGATTGAGAAACTGAAATTGGGTTGTTTTTCCAACCATGCACTCTCGCCAAAAAAAGTTGCTTTTTTTTCTGAATTTTCTAAAATTGTATGATCTTTTATTTATCATTTCAAATGCTTATATTATGTTTTGTTATTGTTTGGAGAATATTTTACGACAAAGTTTGTGTGATGTTTCATATATTTTTTCGCTAAAATATTAATTTCAAAATATGTATCTGGAAAATTGGACACTTCATAACTCTTTTAATTTTTTACTCACAAGCTTGAAATTTTGTTTGTGAGATGCTCTTAGCCATAGTACTTTGTGTACCAAATAAAAACATTTTTGGTTAACCAGTTCATAATTCCGACTGAAGGGGTTAATAAAGGTAAACTTTCAACATATTAAAAAAACTATAATGCTTACAACTTTACTTTTCAAAAGGAAAACAGGAAAAACGTCACTGGCCCCATGAACCACTAAAATTTATATTTGCTGGTCCAATGGATATTTTTACGGTCCCGGGCCAGCGGATCACTGCTAATTTCGAGCTCTGACAGCAAAAATTTTAATATTGACAAGTTGGAACTTTTGCATTAGGGCATATTTTCACCAGACGTAAGATTATATATCAGTTTACTTTGCAGTAATTGAAGGGGCAAGTGGATAAAGGTGATTTGTGCCATTTTTTAAAAATTTCTAGAAAAAGCTTTCAAAAAATATGTTGTGTTATTTCTTCTAATGGATTTTTCTCAACGGGTAAAGCGGGGTCATATTCTTAGTTACCAATCATTTCTGTGACTAAGCGGACATGATACTGATGGGCTTTCATCCATGGTAAAAAGTAAGTTTCTAAAATTGTCACATATCACCTTTATCCACTTGCCCCTTCAATTATCCAACCAATCTAAAATTCTTACCAATTTTGACCGCAATAAATTACGCTTGTTGTAATAGACTGTTCTTAAAGCCTTTTTGCTCTTGCGCCCTATCTGCCACTCAATGTTGACACGTAGGAGCTTCTGCATTGGGACATATTGTCATCAGACGTATAAGTGTCCACCTCTATTTTGCAGCACTCATCCATACAATGGTGAATAATTCATGCCAATTGTGACAGCGACAAATTACGCTTGTTGCAACAGACTGTTTCTAAAGCGTTCTGCTGTTTCAACCTCATTTGCCTATTCAACTTTCACAAGTCAGAACTTTTGCATTGGGACACATGAGAATCACTGATTTGTTAACCGATATTATGTTAAGCCTTCAGAAAGGAAGTCTTGGGGGCTGAATACTGGTTTGGTAGAAATATTTCTACGGGTAGGTAAACCAATGCTCTATCTTTTTGTTTCTCAGATTGCGCGTTGATTTTCATGAAGTCGTTTCTGCCATACCAGCA
The DNA here is from genome assembly GCA_038373865.1 of Uloborus plumipes. Classification (NCBI taxonomy): domain Eukaryota; kingdom Metazoa; phylum Arthropoda; class Arachnida; order Araneae; family Uloboridae; genus Uloborus; species Uloborus plumipes. Next base: position 6,018 of record JAXGGA010019546.1, read on the forward strand.
AAAGACTTTGGGATTTGTTTTTCTAGTTTTGAATGCAGATTTTATTTTCTGACTCAATTTTCTATTAGCGTCTCTTTCCGTTGATCTCCAGACAAGGGCGGATCCAGCTCTTGACTAAGGAGGGGGTCATTTTCGGATAGGGGGGGTCAAAGTGCAATTTTTGTGCAAAAATGGGGGATTTTGGCCATTTTTTTGGAATATAAGTCCCAAAAAGGCAATTTTTTGCTATATTTGCTAGGTTAAGGGGGGGGGGGGTCATGACCCCCATGACCCCCCCTCTGGATCCGCGCCTGTCTCCAGACCAGGTATCAGGTAAAATCTTTGTTGTGGCTGCTAACTTATTAATACTCTATCCCCTTTTTAATGTAGTTTTATACTTGTATTTTCCCGAAATTCAACTACCGTTGCTTTATTATCCTGACAGTTTGAAATTACCGACGACTATGCTTCTATTTATTGGTGCAAAATCTACAAAAGTCCAGAGTTGGATACAAAGCATCACATTGTTTTGGTAAGTTAAGAAAAGTAATTTTTTTCCAATTTGTAAGAAATTTCTAAATAACGCCGATTTTAATATCATTCAGTGAATTTTTCGTAAAATATCGCCAAAAGTGCCAAGTTGAACCCAAATTCAAAAACTAATTTTTTCCGCCTAATTTGTCTGGCGTCAAACACTTGGCGACCAAAAGCTTGGCGACATATCGCCAAGTGGTCGCGCCAATTCATATCACTTGAGTCAGCATTGAAATTAACACGGATTTACCCCCAAAAAAGGGGTAGAACACCCCCTTGGGAACATTCGAATGCAACCACAAGGGGAAGTGCACAACTAGACCATCCTCAAAGCCTACATACCAAACTAGAAGCTTCTACGGCATATAGTTTTTGAGTTATGCGACATACATACATACGCACATACAGACGTCACGAGTAAACTCGTCGTAATTAACTCGGGGGTGGTTGAAAAGGATTTTTCGGCTGCTTATATGTTGGCAGGTACATATGCACGTGCTGACAGTTCGAAAAAACTACTGAACATTCATTCGGGGGTGAGCAAAATCAAAATTTAGACCCAAATTTGAGTGATTTTTTTTCGCGATCACAATATTACCTTTACTACGTAAAAGGAAGTAAAAAGAAAGCTCTCAAAAATCAGACATGTTTTTAAAGCAAAGGAAGATTTTTTAAAAGTACTTTCAATAAAAGTTAAAACAATAAAAGCATTAAGGCTTGATATCTACGTGAGACATCTCCAAAACCCTTTCGAAGGGAAAGCAGTAATTACTTGTTTTAAAACTTCTTATAAAATGTATAAATAAACGTATAATTCTTCCGGATGGCGAGGCTCCGGGTTCGAATCCTGGCTCGGGCCGTGGATGTTAGAGATGAGTTCGGGCTCACTTTTGAAGGCCTGAACCCACCCGAGCCCGAGAATTTTTAATCCGGGCCCGTCCGAGCCCGAGTGATATTGTCTTGTTTTGAGCCCGACCCGGCCCGAGCCCGAGTGCATCAAATATCAATATATATTTTTTATTTCCACTTGGTATGCACTGCCATATGGTATATCGTAATAGCAATAGCAAATATATTATAAGTGGGTGCTATCTTTTTGAATTATTATTATTATTGCTGCCATTAAGAAAAACGGTGCTCACGCTCTTTATGTACCCCAATATTTTATTCCGTGAACGTTGTATTTGTATAAAAACTGACTATCTTAATATGAGATCGAGCCCGAGCCCGCCTAAGCCCGAAAGCTGATTGAAGTTAAAGGGCCCGAGTCCGTCTCGGGTTCGGGCTCGGGCCGAGCCCGGCTCATCTCTAGTGGATATACTCCCTCTACTGTCCTTGTCCTTTCTTGGTGGAAATGTGTTGTTATGCTGTGAATGATTGCATACTTTATGAACGGGTCCCTATGACATGTGTGTACTGTAGAAGTCGGACTTGACACTAAATGATGGTACAGTTGGAGAGTGCACCTACCGACTGCCGTAGAATGACTGCCAGGGTCTTTTCGTAAGCCGGCAGTCGGAGTCGGTGTCCAAATTTATTCAAAACACCAAAACATAACATACAATAAAACTAGAAAAAGACAAATAACAGGGTACAATACAAAAACAGCAAGACAAAGGACTTACAAAACACAGAGATATGAAAAGATGATAATACGAAACAAACAGAATAATAAAAATAAAAATAAATAAAAAAGATAAAGGTAAATTCACTAAGTGAATGAAAAGGTATGCGCAAAAATATTATGGGCTAGATCACTGTTGAAGCTGTTGGACGGAAGATTGTATAAAAGGGGTAGGTGAGAGAAATTTGATCAGAAGATATCATGCAAAACAAAAGAAAGAGTGAATAAGGGTGAATTTTTAGTTTAGGTCGGGGAAGAGCAGGGTCCTGTTGGCTTCAGGAAAGTTTAAAAGATTTAACATGCATCTGTGAGCTTTAAGGCTAACGGTACAGTTGGAAGCAGCACACCCCAAATTTCCAGTCTACACTGTTAAAACTACTGGTTGCACAAGGCACCTTTGAGAGTGAAACGTTGTAGCACCAGCGGCACACACTGAGTGGCGCCACTTGACTCTCTATGGCACTCTTGAAGTTTCCATTTGGCTCCTCAGGGTGCCATGGGTAACCCATGGGGTGCCATAAGACACCCATAGTGTTCCACATGGAACCAAGTGGCACTTTCAAGGGTGCCATACAGAGTTAAGTGGCACCTTTCAGGGGGTGCCGCAGGTGCTACAACGTTTCACCCTTAAAGGTGCCTTGTGCAACTTGTAGTTTTAACATTATAGCTAGCACAAGACAACAAAAACAGCAACAACCTCTTTTTCTAACCTAACCATTTTTCTTATTTCTACATCATTGTTTTTAATCCTAGGTAGAGCCGATAATTGAACCCAGCAACGAAGAGTTTGTCCACCACATATTGCTTTACGAATGCGTCGGAAGCACAGCGGATGAGTTTGGACCACTCGTAAGCGAACCTGGACACATGTGCTACCATCCTAACATGCCTGCTGCGATGAGGAAATGCGACGGAGTGTTCCTGGCCTGGGGTATTGGGGGCGGGGTGAGTAGACACCAAATTTTTAAAGATGATTTTTTTTTGCTCAAATCATTCGCGAGAGTTTGGGATCTTAAAAAATGTTTCGTGATGAACTGGAATATCATTTATAAACTTTACTGACGTAAGAAAGTAGTCGAGTCGTCATTATAAGACATATTTTCTCTTGGGTGAATCAAATGACCGATGATATTGAAACTGATTTATGTTGCTGTTAGATATGATTGAGTTCTTAATAAAATTAAAATTTAAATAGATCTTTCTATACGTTTAAACTTTCATTCTTCGTCTCCTATAAATATAATTCGCCAACAAGCAATCGAATGCCATAATGGCACCCTATGGCACAATTGAAGGTGGCAATTAGCTTAATGTGGCACCTTATGGGCTTCTTACGGCACCCCATAGATGACCCACGACACCCCAAGGAGCCAAATGTCACCTTCATGCCATAGTGACTTAGGGGGTCAAGTGCCACCCTTCAAAGGGTGCCGCGGGTGCTACAACGCTTCATTCAAAGGTGCCTCATGAAACCTATCCCAAGTAGCATCAACTCATCGGATTTTGCTCGTCCGATCATCGAACTCCTCGTAAACTGATCCCGTAACGCACGATGACATCGTTCCGATCAGTATCCGAGCACGGTTTTCGATGAGTTACTTTTCATCGGAAAGCGATATCCTTCCGATCAACTTTTCTTCTAAATTCATCGGCACGGGACTGCACTGCTCGTAAATTGCTCAAAATCTCATCGTATTTCGAGCAAAACTCATCGGATTTTGCTGCTCGGATTCTGTTTGGCCGATGAGGCATATTGGAGCAATTGCTGATGAGAACTTATCGAATCCGATCATCGGCCGTTGAGAATTTCATCGGGTTTCGATGAGTGGCCGATCATCGGTCGATGAGATTATGCTGCTAGGTGTAGTTTTAAAAGTGTAATTCACAATTGTTCTTTTAAAATGAAAAAAAAAAAGATAAATAAATAAATGAATTTTAAAACTAAGTGTAACGAGAGAGAACTGGGGCCTCGACGGCGCAGTGGGTCTGCCCGTCAGTTTGTAATCTCAAGAAGGCGCGGGTTCGATTCCCGCCTTTGCCCTGGGTGTAACTTCCTTTTCTGTGCTGTAAATTCTTTCCTTCAATAAAATCTGTATTGTACTATCTGTGGAGGCAAGGCGCATAGTACGCAGTCCTCATGTGTGTCGAAGTTTATTGACTTCTAGAATAGAATAGAATAGAACGAAAGAAAACTAAAACGAGATATATACGAATGAGACATATAACAAGGCGCGATGTAACGAAGGATTACTGTTCATCATGAAAGTTAAGATAATAACAGTTTTAAAGAAATAATTTTCTCTTAAAAATATCTTTGCCTTTTCATTTTGAATATTGAAATGCTCTTTTTCCAATAATGAAGGATACTGTGCTTCCAGACCACGTGGGGATCCCTCTAGAGCCCAGTCCTTCTACTTATTTCCTGCTGGAGATTCATTACGATAATCCACAATTGAAATCAGGTTAGCCCATTTGATTGTATAACACAAAATGTGATATTTACATTTGTATATTTTCCTTGTCTACTTATAATTGGTGTTTTTAATAACGAAATAGAAGTGGTTACTTGTACTCATTATAAGTACACATGATGGAAATTATACTTAACCCATTACATTTGACGTTTTTTTTCCAAAGATATTTTGCATACTCGTTACAAACAGTGTTTAATGGACAGGAAAAATAATAAAAAAAATATTATGTGAAAAATAATTTTTTTATTAAGGAAAGAAAAATCGTCCCTTAAAAGTTACGATGGACCCCAGAGGGTACATTCTGTCTACGATATAATATTTAAAAGGACATTTTATAAGAAAAAATAAAATCAGCAATTAACATAAACTGGGAAGCTGGGAATAACTTTGAAAACTTCGCTTTTTTTCTTGAGATTGTGAACGATGTGATTTTTGATAAAGATCATATTATAACTGCTACAGAACACACTTTACAATGGTTATGTGCTGCAATCCGTTAACAACGAATTGAAACAATACCAAGGTACTAATTGAACGCTATTATTTGGTTGAAATGTTCATTTTGGGGAAATTCAGACCTTTTTTAGGACCGTCCCTAAAAAGGGGCGCTAGGCATTAATGCGTTAATGAAATAAAAAGCTTCCTCCAGTAAGACGAAAAATCGTAGTGGAAGGAAGCTTTTAACCACGATAAACGAAAATTCGGTTGAATTTAAATCAAGAGCAAACAGGATTATATATACAGTCGCAGGGGTTTTTAAAACTAATTTGATTTAATATTTATTTCGTCGATCGTTACACAGCTTAAGTCCGTCGACGTTATCCTCTTGAAATGTTTACATGATTCCTTCCCTCCCCCCTTTTTTTCACTATAAAAGGATTTATGCACTATTTTTTTCTTTTTCTAAAAAATACAAAAGTTTTGCCCAAGTTAAACTAACCCCGTGGCTATTTGCATTAAATTCAGTTGATTTTCTCTTTTCCTAGACCACCTAGTGAAATTCTGCCTTGAGCCATGAGTAAGCAGCAGGGACGTCATTTCAAGTTTTTCCAGGGGGGGGGAGAGACAAAGGGCCCAAACACAATGCAATTTCATTGGAAAACATTAAAAACCACGCCCACTTATATGTAAATACACTGATTTCTCAAAGTCAGTGGGGAGGGGGAGGCAATTGACACCCCCACCCTGACGGCCTGGTAAGCAACGATTTTTGGACATGTACTATTTTATTTTATGTTTTCAATCAAAGAGATGCTCCAAAATATTGGTATAGTGAGTTTCAGTTAGAAAATCACAAAACGAATATGAAACCACAGTTTTTTTACATCGATTCATCAACATTTCTTTCAGGCATAAAAGACAGCTCTGGTTTGAGGTTACACTACACTCCGAAACTGAGGGAATTCGATGCCGGAGCACTGATGCTGGGAACCACAGTGAACCAAAGGCTGATCGTTCCACCCGGACAAAAAGAATACACCATTGCCGGACATAGCAGCCCGGACTGTCTGTCAACGGCAAGTATTAAATTAATTCTCGAATTCCTGTTTCACAGCCACTTGTAACACAATTCTGTACAGTTCAGTTTTTGAGCTGTTCAAGAGTATAGTCATGTAATACAGTTTTTGAGGGCCTTGGTAGCCCGATCGGTAAGGCGTCGGACTCGTATCCGGAGGGACCCGGGTTCGATCCCAGCCGATCAAAGATCCACCGTCTTGATTAATGGGGGCTAGGGGAAGTTAAAAATGTCGTGGTCACAAAGTCCTCCAAGTGAAACGATACCTCTGGGGGTGCTGGGCCAAGGGTTTGCTCGCCAGCTCGCCTTGGTCTGGTTCAAAAAGAACAGAGCGCTCTTCAGGGTCCTGTCCCGGTTAAACCACGAGTTGGGGTAGGTACGGGGGACCCTGGAGTGAGTGAGAGTGAAATAGTTTTTGAGAGTCATGTAGTACAGTTCTTCTGCAATTCAGTACAGGCATGCTGATTTTAGCTAATTATATTAGCTGAATCTAATTATATTTCTTAAGTGTTCTTGAACTTTCTTTTTTTTATTTCAGGTGATGCCAAAAGAGGGAATAAAAGTTCTAGGCGTATTTCTTCATGCTCATTTGTTAGGTATGTTTCATGTATTGATTGGACAACTAGAACTTTAGATGCGTCTCTCATACGGGTTTCATTACTTGTCGCAAGTTTTAGTAGAAAATGACCTGCACTGGTTTTAGTGCTAAAATATCGCTGTCCATTTGCTATTATAAGAATAATTGAGCACGTGTTACAGTGACTGCTCATAAAAGTTAATCTATAGTTATATGTTCATTTTATGAACCATTCTTGCGTTTTCAGCAGAAAAAAAAAAGCAATTTCGCTTTCTGGAACTCAACTTATGTTTTTCGCAATCACTAGCTATGATAGGACCCAACTCGATGTGTGTAGGGAGCTTGTATCATAAGCATAGAAAAATAAAATCAACTTCAACAGCTATCAAATGAAAGCAATAAAAAATTATGATTGCTTCAAAAAAAAAAAAAAAAAAAACTGCAGTAGAAAAAGGAACTGAGCTCTAGCGATGTAGTCCCCTAGGAAAAAGTCGGTGCATAAATGCGAATTTAAGAGTTGTAGAAATCGAAAAGGTGCTAAAAGTGAAGGGAGTGGAAGAGGGGAAGGTTCAATTAACCTTCTTCTTCTACGGTGGGTCGTATCCGACCCAAATCAAATTTAAAATTCTGTCTAATTTATTTTTACATCCTATAGTATCATTACTTTACATTAGTATCCAATTTCCAAAAGACAAATAGTTTTTTCTGTTAAAAAAGGCTCAATAAAGAGTATGTCGGATCCGACCCAACAGTAGTGTATTTGTGATCTTATAGTAGAGGAGGGTTAAAGTAAAATAGTGTGAATACGCCATACCCTCTTCTTTATGTCCGCGCTCATCTTTCAAATGAAAACGAATAAGAGTCAAATGATTCCAAACTTTTTGCACATAAATTAGGCATGATAACAGGAAATTCAATTATCCTGATTTTTCAAGGTTTAGGATTTAACGGGAATTTATTAAAAACAGATTGATATACGTCACTGCTACTTTATAGAAAATTATAAATTATTTGAAAGTTGGTTTGCATCGTATTCTAGTAGCATTAATCCATTTATGCCCAGTAGCCTAAAAACGGGACGCTTGTTAGTTACTGCATATAAAAACCTGTAATGGGTATATTCCTTTTACTAAAGCTTTTTTAACAAGTTAAATAGTCTTTCTTCTTGAGAAAACCACATGAAGCCGCTAGCTGGACACTAGAGTTCATTTATTAACAGCTATTTTCAGACAAATCAGTCAAGCAACGATCCAGCATGGGTAGCCACAGAGAGTGAGTTTTTTTTTGCGAACTTATTTTTCATAAAATTGAACTATTTTAAAATGATTTGCTTAAAATTGATCAAAGAGGCCTTCTGTAATGTTACTTTGCAAAAGTAAAGTCAAGTAAAGTCGTATTTTGCTCACATATCTGCAAAATATCCCATAAGCAGAACGTTAATTAACTTAATAAATATGGCAACGGCGAACTATTTTACGCCTAAAATGTATGTAAACCATTCCAAAGAGTTTTAAGCAGATAAAAATTGAAAAAAAAAAAGTTAAAAAAAACTTGGGCATAAATGGGTTAAGCAAAGAATTTTCTGCTACTTATTTATTTATTTTTTTTTTCACTTCGCCCACTACTGCCAAGTTACGTATATGGTAGAAATAAAGTGATTAGGTAGTATAAGAATTGCTGTTAAAAATCGTTTAATTTCATTTCTTCGCGAATAGTTGTGATAAATTTTATTGCATATTTCCTTTATTTTTATGAATATTCATAACTAGCAAAAATACCCGGCGTTGCCTGGGCCAGTGAAAATATTGAGAACCAATTTATAATCGCTTTTTTTTTCCTTAACTAAAAGAACTCAAAACGTACCGCTTTGACGATTTAAAATGTTGCTAAATTTGCGGTAATTGTTTTGGGATACCTAGGATACTTTTGCTCCCATCCCTACTTTATGAAAATATGCTTAAGTATTATTAAGTCAGTAATTTTTGTCAAAGAAAAATTGTCATTTAATGTTGAGAAAATATTGCTGACCATGAAATGACGCTAAAAGTTTTTTGTCCTAAGTGATTTCGAAATTTGTAGGGAGCATTTGACAATTATTTGTGCGAAAAACACAAATTATTGGTAATTTTAGTTTTGGGGTTTGATTAATTTCGTATGCGGATTACTTTACGCTTTGACATAAGTTTTAAAAGTTTTTTTAATGACAACGTACGGGATTGGCCAAAAAAAAAAAAGCCTGAACTTTTCTTCAACTGTGGGAGTATTATCTCGATGATTAAGATTTTGGCGCAGTCTACAAATATCAGAGAACAATCGTTTTATTTTAGTTATATCATGTAAGAAGTAAAGTATTATTACATAGTCTTTGGCGCCAAAACTGGCGTCAGTTGAAAGAATTACCAATATATAGTTATTACTAGCAAAAATACCCGGCGTTGCCTGGGCCAGTAAAAATATTGAGAAACAATTTATAATCGCTTTTTTTCCCCAAACTAAAAGAACTCAAAACGTACCGCTTTGACGATTTAAAATGTCGCTAAATTTGCGGTAACTGTTTTGGGATACCTAGGATAATTTTTCTCCCCTCCCTACTTTATGCAAATATGCTTAGGTATTATTAAGCCAGTAATTTTTGTCAAAGAAAAATTGTCATTTAATGCTAAGAAAATATTGCTGACCATGAAATGACGCTAAAAGTTTTTGTCCTAAGTGATTTCGAAATTAGTAGGGAGCATTTGACAATTATTTGTGCGAAAAACACAAATTAATGGTAATTTTAGTTTTGGGGTCTGATTAATTTCGTATGCGGATTACTTTCTGCTTTGACGTAAGTTTCAAAAGTTTTTTAATGACAACGTACGGAATCGGCCAAAAAAAAAAAAAAAAAACAACTTTTCTTCAACTGTGGGAGTATTATTTCGATGATTAAGATTTTGGCGCAGTCTACAAATATCAGACAACAATCGTTTTATTTTAGTTATATCGTAAGAAGTAAAGTATTATTACATAGTCTTTGGCGCCAGAACTGGCGTCAGTGGAAAACATTACCCATAATCTTAGTTATTATAATATTTTTGCAACAAATTCGGCAAGATACCTGTTCGATTGTATTCTAAGTGACCAATTGTAAGTACCGCCCAATCAACGCCAACAAATTTTTAAAAATACTGTAAAATTGTATTTAAAGTTCCATTAAAGTGGAAAATACTGAACCTAATCCATTTATTAGTTGCCAATCTCTTCAAGCGATTACATTACCGATACTCTAAAACACTAAAACACATACTGTCGGCCCCGCTCAAACGAATACTGTCGGTTCCAAGAAATATTATTTGATTAAGCGGAGAATTCGATTAAGCGGAATCTTTAGCATTGCGTCTATGGCATGGGAAATATCTAGTTCCAGGATATTTTATTCGTTTATCCGTTAGACGATTAAGCAGGACCGACAAATTCACGAAACTTGTGAAAATAATTGATACAGTCAACAATTTACTAACAAAGGAATACAATTTATTCTAAAAAAATAATATTTTCACGCAGCAATGCACATTAAAAAACACATTGCTTAAGGATCAATATTCTACTTACACAACTAAGGCAGGGATTCAAGTGAAACAGCACTGCGATCGCTTCGAATGCAATCGCTACTGGAAATGAATTACATTATCATCAGCTTAATTTGGCACTGACGTCACTACGAGTGGAGCCAATAAGAGCTCACAAGCAGTAGGCCATCTCCTCTTATTCGCCAAGTAGGCTGTGACGTTTTATCTAGCTCGTTTTTCATAGGCAAACGTCACGATGAACGTTCTAATGTAATTCATTTCCAGCATCAAGAAACGTTCTAATGTAATTCATTTCCAGTAGCGATTGCAGTTTGCGATAGCCTGTTTCACTTGAATCCCTGCCTTAGACTACAAAACGTTTTAAATACAAATCATGGTAAAAGCCTGGATATTCCGCATGAAGCTGGAAAAAAAACCTTCATGATTTGACTTGAGAAAAGCCTTGGACATTAAATACGGAAAGAAGAAATGATGCCCGCAATTTTAGCTTTCGACAGGGAGTTGAGATGATACACTAAATACTGAGTTAGTTTGGTCAATGCCTTTTGATTTATGAGAAATATGTACCTTAAATTGGAATGAAAAAGACGCTACCGATCGAACTTTTTTGAATATCGTTATAAATTATAGCCTATGTGTTATTCTGATGTATATGCTACATTATGGTAAAAGTTTCATCAAAATCCATTCAGTAGTTTTTGCGTGAAAGAGGAACAAACATACATCCATCCATACATCCATCCATACATCCATCCATCCATCCATACAAACTTTCGCATATATAATAGTAGTAAGATAATATTCTTGCAACAAATTCGGCAAGATACCTGTTCGATTGGATTCTAAGTGACCGATTGTAAGTACCCGCCCAGTCAGCGCAAAATTTTTTTTAAAAATACCGTAAAGTTGTATTTAAAGTTCCATTAAATTGGAAAATAATGAACCCAATTCATTTATTAGTTGCCAATCTCTTCAAGCGATTACATTACCGATACTCTAAAACATATACTGTCGGCCCCGCTCAAACGAATACTGTCGGTTCCAAGAAATATTATTTGATTAAGCGGATAATTCGATTAAACGGAATCTTTAGTATTGCGACTATGGCATGGGAAATATCCAGTTCCAGGATATTTTATTCGTTTATTCGTTACCCGATTAAGCAGGACCGATAAATTTACGAAACTTGTGAAAATAATTGATACAGTGAACAATTTACTAATAAAGGAATACAATTTATTCTAAAGAAATAATATTTTCACGCAGCAATGTACATTAAGAAACACATTGCTTAAGGATAAATATTCTACATATACAACTAAGACTATACAAAACGTTTTAAATACAAATCATGGTAAAAGCCTGGATATTCCCCATGAAGCTGGAAAAAAAACCTTCATGATTTGACTTGAGAAAAGCCTTGAACATTAAATACGGAAAGAAGAAATGATGCCCGCAATTATAGCTTTCGACAGGGAGTTGAGATGATACACTAAATACTGAATTAGTTTGGTCAATGCCTTTTGATTAATGAGAAATAATGTACCTTAAATTGGAATGAAAAAGGCGCTACCGATCGAACTTTTTTGAATATCGTTTTAAATTATAGCCTATGTGTTATTCTGATGTATAAGCTACATTGTGGTAAAAGTTTCATCAAAATCCATTCAGTAGTTTTTGCGTGAAAGAGGAACAAACATACATTCATCCATACATCCATCCATCCATCCATACAAACTTTCGCATATATAATAGTAGTAAGATAATGTTCTTCTCAGACAACAAATTGAAAAACTTTAGCGCGTTGTTCTTTATATGAGAAGTATATAGGATTGAATCCAAGATTGAAATTTGATTTTCGGACCTTACCCCCTCTTTTTCCATGTAGAAGAAATACCTAATGCTTTTTGTCGCGGCTTACATTTTTTTTTAATCTCATACTTTTTTTGAAAATTTGCTTTTTTGAATGAGAAAAAAAGTTCATGTTCTAAATTCATTCTAAATGCATGACATGTTTTGTCAATAGGTCGCCACTTGAAAGCTAGACACTTTAGAAATAATGTTGAATTGGCTCCATTAGCGGATGATTCTAACTATGACTTTAACTACCAGGTAAGTTTGATCCCTTTGCATATGTTGAGAGTTAGCAAGCACTCTTTTTTTTTTGGGGGGGGGGGGTATTAACTGAAAGTAATAGGAACTTTTTTAAAACAAGTTTAGTTTAAATTAGGAATTGAAATGAGACGAAATAAAGCTTCAATTCCGAGGATTAGAAAATATTAAAAACAAATGAATAAATGTCTAAAGCATTTTTTTATTTAAAAGAAAAAAAAACTTGAGATATAAAAAAGTTTCAAAGATTGAACACAATTATTTGGCATTTCAAATTCATCTATTCCGAAAATATAAAAAAAATAAAAACAAAGAAATTTGCATTGATGCTTTGATGACTTTTTGGTTATTGCGATAAGGATTTGAAACAGCTTTTCTTTAGAAGCTCACATAAGTTCTTTTTTTATTTATTATAAATTAGTCATGTAAAAATGTTCTTGTAATTACTTATTTAGTGTTGGGTTCATTATAGGTGTGGATTATATTTCCATGTATTTTAAAATATATAATAAGCAATAATGTTGGCAAAATCAAAAGATACTCCTGAATTAAATACAAGAACATACACAAATGGAAAAGCCTGTATTTGAGAACGATCTACATTTTGCAAAAAGGAAGCCATTTTCTATAAACAATGGATAAATATTTGATGCTTTTGAAAACATGGTAACTGTACCCATGCGAAGAAATATGAGTGTTATATGGACTTTTTTCTGATATCATTTATAGGAGGATTTTATGAAAGAAAACGTTTTGGAAGAATTTAAATAGATGTCTCGATTTTATCCGCAGTATGGAAAAACAGTTTACTGGAAAATAAGCAAAAAAGCCTAGTGGTAACAATTCCATTAGGATTTAAAGAAATTTTATAAGGAAATAAATTAAATAGCTGAGAGATTCGGAGAACTCCATTAATAGAATTTGTATTAAGAAAAACTGAGAATTCTCAACTAGAAAATTACAGCATGAGCAGACATTAATTAATATTGGTAAAAAAAGTACAGTTCAACTATTAGTTTTGAAAGTTTTAATTATTTCTTTTGTATTTTCGGTCGAAACTTTTAGTTCTACCGAATCAAAGTCAACAGACTCGTCATTTCAAGTTTTTCCAGGGGGAAGGGGGGACGTCAAAGGGTGCAAACATAATGCAATTTCATCTTAAAATAACAAAACCGACGTCCACTTATGTATGTAAATACATTGATTTCTCAAAGTCTGGGGGAGGGGGGGGGGGGGCAATTGATCCCATAAATGACTGGCTTAAAAATCAATGCAGTCAACTAGGGGCAAAAACATCAGTTAAACCGAAGATATGGGAGCTGAAGCGCAACTAGATTTTAATTGGGTGGGAGGGGGGCTTCCTAAAATGTTTCAAGCGTATGCATAGTATGTATAGTCATATTAGGATTGGTAACATAACTTAAAATAAGGGCTATGCGGGGTTTGATCTCGAACCCCCTCTATACTGTACCCTTGATGCCG
>JAXGGA010019547.1:0-19880 GCA_038373865.1 Uloborus plumipes
CAGCTTTAAATTCAAAAAATTAATATGTGTGGTGAGATCAACAAGAAAATCCAATTTCCAGACAAATACACTGTGAGAAAGTTCGGGTACAGGATGCCGACGTTCAGTCATAAAATATCAATCGCTTCTCGAAGTTCAAAAAATCGCTGCAATACTTTGCCTTCACAATGGTAAGGAACATCTGGATAAACGCTGTCAATTTCAGCAAGAAAATTTTTGAATTGGCGATGTTTAAGAGAACTGGATTTAATAAAGTTAACTGTTTTGACAACTACATCCATTACTTCAGCTATATCCACGTGTTTCCCGCACAACGCTTGTTGATGGATAATACAGTGGAAAACCATGGGTTTAATTCCTCCAGCTGTTTTCACAGATTTACATATGTTTCCAACTACTCCAATTTTTGTGCTAGACATATTTTTTCCTCCATCTGTAGCTACACCTCTAAGGCCTTGAAACTAAAAAAAAATCAATATACTCTTGGGTTTGCAAGTAAAACAGTAAAAAAATAGCCAAACCGCTTCCTGAAATTAGCAAAAAACAGCCAATATGTTCGTGTATATTAAAAAGCTTTGCATTAAAGTTTGAATAAATTTTTATTATTTGACGTATTCACTATGAGATCGTCACTGTTCTGATTAATTTAATTCAAAAAAAATTTTTTAAGGGGGGGGGGGTGAAAAGACAGATTTTTCCACGAGCCGGAAAAAATCTGCTCGCGGGCCGAATCCGGCCCGCGGGCCGTAGGTTGGACAGCCCTGTTCCTGTCCATGGACGTTATTTAAGGGGCGGTCCATGGGGTCCGGACTCCCTCCAAATCGGAAGCCCAGTGTCCGTTATCTCAGAACTCATCACTTACCTCAAAAAACCATAATCAAGACAGATTCTTTCCTTTAAGTATTCTCTTTAATTGAAAAGTTTTCAACTTCCGAGTCAATTCAAAACGCGAGAACCTCCAAATGTAATTCTGCAGATTTTCTGCAGGTATCTTCAAATTAATGTAGTTATTTCACAGAAATCTGCAAAATTTCTGCAGATTTCATGAAGAATTTTGTTAAGGCATCAAAATTTCCTGCGAAAATGCCATGTTTTGAGCCGAGTCAGCGTCATTACGGGAAAATTAGATCTACTTCTAAGTAAAACCTGTGAAGAAAGTTTACAGATTTTTAACAAAATTTGACTATTTTATATTATTAAAAACCATGCACGGGGGTAGATTGTATCTATTTATTTAAGTATGTCAGTATAACTTCTCCCGAGACCCAGTGAACCAGATATCTATAAATTTGTAATTTTTTAGGCCTTGTGTTCCACCAATTTACATAATTTTCCAATTTTAATTAGCGGACATAATCAATTGTATCTATATATTATTATATAAGCGTCCCCTTTTTTCTCCCACCGTTTTTCTTCCGAAATTTCGGATTCTGCTTCGCAAGTGGTCAATAATTTCTCCAATTAAAATCTGTTTGTATTAATTTAATGTTTTAAAGTAAAACCTTGTAAATATTATCGTCCAGAGCATAGTTAAATTTTGAACTAAGTCTTGTTTAAACCGAACAAGGGTTGAAGTAATGAATTACATTATTATAGAATTCATACAACCAGTAGCGTACATAGACTAAGGTGCGCCCCCCAGCAAGATTTGTAAGTGCGCCCCCCACCCCCTATTAAAATGTAAAGAATATTTTCCCCGTGTAACCTTTAGTGCTATTTTTCTGGATCGGGCGCCCTCGAACCTCTTGCGCCCTTCCCGCGCCGCGGGGGTTGCGGCGGCGCTATGTACGCCACTGCATACAACTATGCGTTCGATTCTATAGATATTGATCCAGTTAGCTGGATAGGGGGGGGGGAGTAAAATGAACATAAATATATACATTTTTTTTTTTTTTGAAATATATTACAAAGTTTAATATTTCATTGAAGTATCATCAACATTTTTCGTAATAATTCCTGTCTTCTGATTTTCTTTTATTGTGAAATTTTTATTCGAAGGGATTATACAACACTCATTTTCGAAGAATCAGAAAATAAATGTTTCAGCGAATGAAATGAGATGCGATGAATTTTTATTTTCTTCACATTTAGAATTTTTGCATGGATGACTGTTATAAATTGCCAACAATTTATTTACTACTGCATTTTTTTGAATTAATTATAATTAACGGCACTATCAATTTTAATTCATTAATTAAATTTTAAGTTGAACATTAAAAATTAATAATTACTACAGTTTTAGTTGGATTAGTGCTAATATAACTAACAATTAATACCTCAGATTTAGCTTTCGTGCCACCTTGGACCCCCTCCCCCCTAAACAAAGTTCTAGACACGTGCTTGTCCAGTCTTGGACGTTTTAATAGTTGATTCGACAGTCTTCCGAGATTGTTAAAACTTTGAAACACACCTGTTTTAAGTTAAAAATATATATTAAAAAATATTTCTTTTATGACAATTTCTTTTTCAATCACAAGTACTGCAGAAAATGAAAATGAATAAAGGTACTGTGATAATTTTTCTCGTGCTTAACATATTAATAAATCAAGCAATTACAAAGGAACTTCCAAAATACTATGAATTCGGTATTTAATAAATAGTCAGAAGTGAAACATGTGAGTCACAAAAAATTATTTTTGGAAATATACTACAAAATGTGCTGGAACATGATTTTTGCATTTCGCAGGAGGATTTATTATTTTTAAATTAAGGAGCTGAATTTCTCGTAACTTGATACCCGCACCCCCCATTTGTGTTAGAAACTTTAGAATTCAAATTATACAGTTACATTTAAGAAAATTTTCAAGCATTTGTAAATAAATTTTTTTAAAGTAATTTTTTAAAAGCATTAGGTGCTCCCTACAAAGTAGAGGGTCTGTGAACGTATTCGTTTTTGTGTGGTCTTGTTGATTGGAGTCATGTTAAGCTGTTAAAACCCCTCGGGGGTTACAGATGCTTATAAATGGGGACCGGACCAACAAAGTACCCTCTTAATTGAATCAGGGCCGCCGAGAAGCAATCTCAGCCTAGTCGGAAACTAGGAGGCCCGGGGATTAGGGGTGGGGGGGGGGGGTTAGAAATCGGAGTGGTGTGAATTTTATAAGGTTTATGGGGAAGGGGGCCCGCCGACCAAACTGACAAGTAACTTGACTTGAGCCTGAATTGATTTGGGAAAGAGAGCTGGAAATGCTAATAAGAGTCTTGTTTTCAAGTACGTTTTGCAGCTAATGAGAATTTAAATTGTCAATTTTTTTTTGTACTTCTTTAAATTTTCACTCGTTTAATGGTTAAAATACTAAGAAAGAAAACCTTTTTTTTTCCATTTGAAATTAAAAAAAAAAAAAACTTTTTTTTCTGTTTCACATTGTAAAACATTTCGAGTTTCCGGGGGGAAGGGGTCGCCCCCCCCCCTGGACCTTTATCTGGATACGGCCCTGTTCGGTCCATTGAAAATGTATTACATTAAGCGGGATATTCTTTTAACCAATTTTCTAATAAGCTGGCTCGATTGAATCTATATTTGATCATAAGCATAAGCATGACTGTCCTAGGGCGCGCATAGGTTCTTGTTATCCCGAATTAACTCCCTTTTCTCAGCAGGGAAAATACTAGGCTAGAAGGGATTTTCCAGTATCGATCTGCGATGGAAGGCGTTCGCTTTTTCCCTACCGACAAAGCTCTCCTCCGGAGCACGGGAGCATTTCGCCACGAACACACCAGGACGCAGCAATGGCTGCAGCGAAGGGCTTCAAGGCAGCCGGCAACAGGGCCCCTAAGGGGCAGCTGACCGTCAGATGGTGGTTCTTATCCTTCATGGTATTTATTTTAGTCTTGTTGTTCGTGGTTGCCATCGTGTCAGTGCTTCACTTCTCAAAGACCATCGTCAAACTGAATGAGAAGGAATGCTTCTTCACGGCGGAAGAGGCAACCTGTCGCAATCCTAGGAAGGAGGGGACGAACGAACTCCTGATGGAGGTGCTTCCTAGAACTTTGATCGGGCCCCGTCTCATGGAGGCAACTCTGCCCAAAATCCGTCACGGTCCGACGAAGGAAGGGAACAAGCTCATGGTGGAGGTGCTGCCTAGAACTTTGATCGGCCCCCGTCTCAAGAAGGAGACAGAAATCCGTCGCGACCCAGTCGAAAACGTCCGGTGCAACGCAACTTCTGATCAACAGGTGCTGGTGAAAGATACTCTCTGCACTGAGTTGTGGTACTGCGTCCCGTTGTCATTGTTTGCCATAGGACTCTGTTTTTATTTCATGTCAGAATTTTATAGCGGCATCATCAACGAATTCACGTTTGACGTACCAATAGAAGAAGGATGAAATAAAATGGGTGATGCAATCCTTGAAATCCCATGTGCTGGATTTCTTGGATGATACGTTGCCAACAAATAACTGCCATTTGGGGACACAATTTCATCGATAAATGGCGTTGAAAGAATTTTCTTTTAATTTTCGAAATTTTTATTTTATTTTATTCACGTTTTGTTCGAAAAGTATAATTTGCTACATGTCAATAATATTCATGTGTGAGCATGCGTGTTCTACGCAAAAGAAGATTCAGATTTGATTTACTTAACAGATTGGAAACCTTCCTCCATGCCAAAATTACTGAAATGAAGAAAAACAAGTGATGATACGTTGTCAACAAGTATCGCCATTTTGGAACATGATGTGACTAATCGTATCGATGGCGTAGGAACATTCTCCCACATTTACAGTTCCAGAATTTTCTGATAATCTTAATCAACTTGTGTTCCAAAAAATGAACGTCGCTTGAAGTAAGCAAGGTAATGTGTGCATATAACTGTCGAAGAATGGAACAAACAAAATCAAAATTACATTTATTTTTATTTTACCCACTTCCAGCCTACTGGGCCAAAGAACAGGGATGAGCAAGAATGAATGACGTAATTAAGGGTGTGACATCAATCTTTTGGGTTTCGCAACATCAATGTTTTTTGCTTCACTGTAGGGGAATTCAGGGAATAGTGAAACAGTTTGTTTCAAAAGAAACATATTGGAAATTTGTTCTGAAAATTATTGTACATAAAGAAGGAATAATGTATTTTGCAGCACAAAAGTATCATTGAAATATTATTTTTCATTCTTGGCAATAATTTTTGTATTTAAAAAAAAAAGACGGGGGGGGGGGGGATTTTTACTTCAAAAACATGGAGTAAAGCAATGCAAATAAAATATTTTTTCATTGAAACATTTTCTATTTGGTGATTAAAAATATTTTTCACGAAATGAATGTCCAAACTAAACAAGAGAGAAATGTATAAAACATGAAAAACTAACTGAATTAATTAAAATAAGAGATAAAATAAATAATGAATAAATAACAAAGTAAGTAAATGAATTAACAAGGAAAGGAATGCAAATAAAATAATGACGAAATGCGCATGTGACTTAATAAATAAAGTAATATGTAGACGAAATGATCTATTTCGTTTTGTCACCTCCACTTTGCCCCGCGTGCACTTGACAACGCGTGCATTGAATATTTAAATTCAAAACATGACTAATATGAACTAAATAAGGACTGCACTGTACATCAGTAAATTTTAATCAATTCTGAAAGTGTTATTTATGAGAACTTTATCATTTTTTATTTACAAGAAATATTTTTGATAAACTACGAATATTACAATTCGAAAATAATTTGTATCATTTTTTTCGTTGATCTGTAGAGCTAGTTGTTTTTTGACTGAAATCAATTATATGTTTAATAACTTAGTTAAAATTTTGCTGTATAAATGGTGCTGTAAACTATGAAAATATTTTATCATTCACTTGCCCTGCTGTTTCACTTTGCCATACACTCCCCTATTATATTGTTAATGGTTTTCTAACATCGATGTTTTTTCGATGTTGAGGTTTTCTAATTTAACCACGAATAATATCAAAAAATGATGGTTATGTTTGTGAAAATATATTTATATTAAAAGCTGCACTATTATGTGTAATAAATCGCTAACTATGTTTTTCTTAAAATTTGTGCGGTACCGTTAGCAATTGGTATTTCAAACCGCTACGGGTATTTTAAACTTCCTGAACATATTTTGTGTTTAAGTAAAATTTTTAGTTTTTTGCAATTTAGTTGAAAATAAATCAGTTGGAGCTTATATTTATTCTTGTTTTTTGTTTTTTTCCAATGATATCTAATTTGTAAAACTTCTCTGATTAGTTTGCATTTATCTTTTATTTTTTGTATTGCTCAGGTGGAAAATTAGAAAAAAAAAACGAAAGTATTTCTATTAATTTAAACTGATATTTCATAGTTTTGTATTTTAAACTTCCATCAGTTACTCCTTAGTTTGTATCACTTAATTTAAAAATAAGGTATATATAATAATTCATTATTATTACTCAGTTTATCAATATCATCATTATTTTTTTTTATTACCATTACCATTGGCCATCGTTTCAGCATTTTCCTTGCAACAAAATATTTGTTGAATTATTTAAGTGAAAACACGGTCGGTGTAAGAATATTTATTTGTTCATGAAAAGAACAATGAAGCCATATTTTGTTATTGCCTAAAATGAGAACTATTTTAATTATGTATATAATGACTCTCATTTGCATTCAAAGCGCAAGAGCTATATAAACGACAATAAGAATTTTATTTATAGTCTTAGAACTTCTGGGAGAGATTTTTCTCTACGCCTTTTGGTAAACAAAAATTTATAACTTGAATTAAAATAGACTTTTTGGAACAGCTTACAGGCAAAATATTTTTTTAAACACTCGACACTAAATATTATTGAAAAACACATTTTGGTTGTTTTTGAATGAAATGAATCCATAGAGTATTTTGTCACAGGTTTTTAAATCTAGTGCTTATTTAAAAAAATAAATAAAAAAAGGAAAAGAAGAAAAACATTTAAAACTTCTTTCTGTAACAAAAATAGCTTCGATTCCGCAACAAATGACTATGGTGATAATTCCCAGTAAAACATATTTTTTATAAGAGATGTATGTTTGAAAAGTTTTATAGCCATTTTGAGTCTCAACAATAGCAATGAGATGAGGTGTAAGAACTTAATACCGCACGCTTTTAGATGATTTTATGTTAAAATTAGTAAAACTGGCAAATGTACCCCATATTTGGAAAACTATAACGTATCATCACTTTATCTTCCTAATCTTTTCTCATTTTCGAGTATAAAATTATGATGGTAATGTCACAAGACTGATATTTTACTCCAGAATGCTATAAATAAGTCATAATACGTGTTATTTCGATCAGTTTTCTTACACATGTTTATTTTAAGGAAAATGATAATAAATGTGAATTATTAAATGTAAGAAATAGAAATCATAAATATGATGAAATAAATTATAAAGTTTGATAAAGAATCATATGTGTGTCAAATGTGATTTATAAATGTGATAAATGTGAATTATTAATGTGATAAATATGAATTATAAATGAGTGAAATATAAATGTGATACATAAAATGATAATTTTGAAAAAAATATTCAACGTTGTGAAAAGTGAATCAACGATTTCACATTACTTTTGATCGAATTTGTCATGCATCATGTTTTGTATTCATATGAAATGATATACTGACGTTATGAGTGGCACATATACTACAGCCTAAAGTATCTCGACTCGAGAGCGATTTTTTTTTAATTAAAAAAATCATTTTCTTTTAAATCAAATCTTATTTTTTAATTTAGATAAGACTTTTTGATTTTTTTTAAAACGATTTCAGAAACTTCAGTCATTAGTTAATTTATATTTATAAGTTAAATGTCACTTGAAATTAAGGTTTAAAAACTACAAACCATTATATGTTTCAATCATTTTACTTTAGCAAAAAGAGTTTTATAAAGTAATGTAAAGCCAATTTAATACAAGTACATATGATTTAAATCATATTTGATTGCGATGGAAAAATACAAAAATACACTATAAATATTAAAAAAAAAGAGATGGAGTAAAATAAACAATTTGAGTAGTATCTTTTTTTCTTTTTTTGCAAGAACACATTATGTATGTATTTTTTTCTTTTAAGTTTGACTATTTATAGAGATGGTGTTTCAGACATCTACCTATTTTTAATTTGTCATTTTTCTTGTAAAACGTTTATATATAAAACTGTATGCTCACTTTTGACATTAAAACAAACTTATAAACTCTAATCTATTCATTTGATAAATATATTTTTAATTTGTCTCTTGCATTTCGTATACATATGCACACTCCACAGTAAGGCCACATTTGCCAAATCTTTTTCTAATACCAAATTTTCAGAGTAGTCTCTTTAGATTTCTCAGTAGGTGCCTTTAGAAATCAGTTTTCATCAAAAAAAGAAAATAATAAAAATAATAATCCGGAATACAGTGGCAATTAATTGAAAAAAAAACTAGTGACTAATTTGAAAATGTCTACGACTCATCGACTTAATAATTTAAATTTTCTGGCTACGTAGGGAGAAAGAATTTTAATAGATAAAAGTAGTCAAGTGAGGATTAACTCTAGGGACAAAGTCAATCTAGAGATGACAAGTTATAATGACTTAGAAAAAGGCATAACTAGTAAAGTTAAGGATTTTCAAGAGGATTTTTAGGGTTAAAGTTAAAAATATGGTTTGAATTAAGATTTTTTAAAATAATTTCAGTTAAATTATGATTAAAATCCCCAAGTTAAATCAATTGATTTAAAACGTTGACACTCTGGACACTTTCAAAACTTGACAGGCGTTCGAATTACTTGTGAAATGCCAGACAAATTGTTCTGTAACTTTTATCGTACAAAGGGCTACTACAGCTGACATTTTACGGTAAAAATTTTATCACGCTCGCATTTAGAGGAATAAAAATGATTTAAAGAGACGAAAGATTTTTTCTAGTCATCGCTTATCCTGAGTCGTAAAAAAAGCTGGAATTAGTTTTGCTTGAGATGTACAATTCTTCTATGAATTCCCGTAAAAACAGCGTTTATACATATTAACAAAAATACAAGCAATTTTTATAGAAATATAAATACACTAGTTGGCTTACTTCTGTACACTTTATATTTCTTTTAAAGATTTCATCATTTTACATTGTATAATGACTTATTAGATTTATTTATTTCATTGGAATCATTTATTTATAACTTCTCTAATATTTATGTATTCATTTCATATGAATATTATATATATTTTTTATTTTTAAATATTAAACATTAGCAAATGTTGCGATATCAATGATATAATATAATGTCAATGTTTAATCGGTATTTATTAATCAATATCAAATCACGAGTTCTGATAGATTTTAAGCTAAAACGATATACGTATATTTCGTTGCCAAATCTTATTGTTTAAATAAACTAAAATGCATGTAAAAAACGATTTGTCTTAATATTTTACATTAAAAAATAAATTAAAATAAAATAAAGGTATTATTCCCATGCAATGAATACATTCATTAGAGAAGTTATAAATAAATGATTTAAGTGAAAGTAATACATCTAATAATTCTTTATACAATGTTAACTGATGAAATCTTTAAAAAATTGCAAAAGTGTCCACAATTAAGTTCACTAGTGTATACATTAATACTATATAATAAGTATGCCTAATTTCAGTTTTAATCTTAATTATACCTATGAATGTAGCTTAAATAAAACAAGTTAGTTCTTTATTACAGCTCTGACGCTAATCTTATGCAATATGCTGTTCTTCCAATTATTATTTTATTATTTTTTTAAATGGCTCAATCTGCACCATGACATTCTCTCTCTTGTAGGCACTGACTGGTGAAGTTTCCTCTTCGTTAGAGAATGCGTGAATAATCCTTCAAGGCATTCTTTTCCATATATGCTTTTGCTTTAAGTGCATTATTTTTTCTTTTCTGCAATTTTTCGTGCAATGCAATTTTTTTTGTGTATTTGAAAAGGTTTTTTAAACAGTTTGAGAAAAGAGAAAGAAAAAGCAACCCCCCCTTTTTTTTCTAATATAAACGTCAGCCATTTTATTTTGTACCGTTAAAAGAGAAAAAAAAAAGTCTGCTGCAAACCTATTTTAATTTAAAATATGTTGTTAGAAAAATGCACAACGGCAGCATTTCTGCTTCGTCCGATAAAATTCTTCTGGATCCAAAAAGGTAAAGAAAGAAAGAAAAAAAAAAGAACATCATCGCAAACCAACAGGCCTAATGAATGCAGGGCTGAAGAGTTGGAGGTAAAATGATCGACTCAGATTAAGAGATTTTACAACTTCCGATTCCTGCTTTTTTTTTCTTTTTAAATTCATTTTTTTACCCTTATGTGAGGGGAAGGGAACCCAAATTTCCAGCATCCAGTGTTCTAAAATTTTCTGCAAGTTTCGCCTATTTCTGTCGATTCGTCATGACGGATAGTATTCCGAGTTCATTTTTTCATCCTTTTCTGAAAGAACACCATCGAAAAAAAAATAATAAGATTGTAAATAGGAAAAACTCTTCTTTCTAAAGGTACTAATGTAAAAATTGAAAGCAACGCTTCAGTTATAGCGCATTGACGTGACATTTTTCACGTGAATGTGTGCGTGTATGATTTTGATAGCCACTTTGAATGACAATATCTTTTACAAAATCAATGTTTAAGCTCTGCAACTTACCCCCTCTTCCGGCAAACTGTTCCAAGTTCAAACTATACTGCTAAAATAGTAATTTTTGCAAATTTCCAGGTTAGCCTGAGATTTAAACAGCTTACAGTAATGATCCATTGTCCTGCTTTCCGTGTAAAAATCTAACCACGTACCATATTTTTCATTTTGTTAAATTTAAACAACTGAATCATGTCCTCTCTGATTCAACTTTGCTCAAGACTGTACATATTAAGCACAGTAAGTATGGAATCATAGTTTAAATTAGAACATCCATTCACTAACCTTGTAGCCCTCCTTTGACCCTTTCCAATAGCTTAATATTTTTCTAAAGATAAGGAGACCAAACTCTGAACAGCATACTTCAAATGAGGTCTGACCAAACTTCTATATAAAGGCAGAACCACCTTTTTAGATTTGTTTCAAATAGATCTCTTAATAATTCTAAGCATCTTATCGGCTTTGGTACTAGCTATGTGCACTATTGACTGAACTTGAAGTCCTGATTTATTCAGACACATAGACATAGGCATAGCTTGACCAAAAGTTCGGGGGGGGGGGCACAGGTCAAAAATTTCAGAAATGCAGGTGGAGCTTTTGACCCCACCAAGATTTTTCACTTAGCTTTTTCGTAAGAGAAATATTGGCTCTTACTGTTCCGATGGGAATTGTACGTACAATTTCTATTTCTTTTTTCTCATTTTTTCATTAGTAGCCAGTTACCACCTATGTCGGATTTAGAATTATCCAGGCCCGTCATTTAGAAATGTCAAATGGGGGGAGGGTGGGGGGTCATGCAAGTGAGTGCGGTTTTGTTGTTTTCCAATAAAATTACACTGTTTTTGCACCCTTTGAGCCGCCCCCCCTGGAAAAACTTGAAATGAAGATCTTGGAATTAACGGAGCACTGAGCCATTGCAAGTATACTGCCATTAGTCCCGACTACATTTTCGACCGCAGACCACAGGACATTTTTCATTTTGAGTGTATTTTTCCCTGATTAAGCTCCCCGTGTTTTTTCTCGTTTTTTAATACTCTCGCTGAATTTTCTTGTTATTCTATGGATTAACCTTGTAGTGACATGCATATTAGAAGAGAGATGCAATGACATACAATCAACCCCAAGTAGGTTGTAGACTGGTGATTATTCCTAATTTGGGGGGGGGGATCCGGGGGGTTTTCCTCCGGGGGCATTTTTTTCGAAAAATTAAGAATCAATTCTGTGCAAAAATCTATATTTTATTTTCAAAATTTACTTTTCACTGCATTACCTAAGATTCAGAGATCCGTCTTTTATCTTTCTCTCACTTACAATGAGCCAGATTTTGTGAAGAAAGTGTTTTCTATTTCTAGTTAAAATTATTTTTTAGTATTATAAGCAGTAACATAAATTTTTTTAATTTATGCCTGAAAAAGGTTCATATAAGCAGCTTGAAACAAAGGGATGAAAGTGCAAAAATTAAAAATTTGGAGATAACGACAACTAAGCTAAATGTTAGGATCTGTTTTGAGGCATAACATACTAGTAACATAAGCGTGAAATTCTAAATTTTGAGAACTTATATGTAGTAGTTGAGACTAAAGATGTAAGGAAAAACGAAGCAAACAAAAACCTCTTAAAATTTCACTCGATCAAAACAAAAATGACTTGTGCTTTCACAAATCGCTGACATTGACTATAGGGTCATTCCATGTCAAGTGTCCCAAATTTCGAAAAAATCCCCACTCGACTTCCTCCGATTTTGATGAAATTTTTTTTGGAAGTACATATAAAACTTGCATGAAGCCATACCAAATTATAGCTTCATAAGCGCTACAGTTCAGCCAATATAAATTATTTTGTAAAGGCCTCTTTTTCGTGTCTTGAAAAAAATGACCAAATCGTTAAGTTTGTGCTTTTATTGCTCGCGACCTAAGACGACTATTGGCTCAAATTTGGTGATTCTGATCACTGTTTAGGGTAGAATTTTTAGATTCTATTTATTTAAATACTAAGTCATCTTGCTTGTGATGGTCTAAAAAGTAGTAAACAAGCATGAATATGTTTAAAGTGAGCTGGCATGAGCTTATAGAATTGTCAGGTTCACCCCCTCACCCCTTCCTCCCCCGCACAACCACTCTTTTTTAATTCAAAACTGTTCAAAATGTTAAAAAAACTCTTTGAATAGTAAACTTATTTAAAGTTACTTATTTAAAGTTGGTAAATGGGTTTCCTTATAACTAGACGAAGTATCCCCTCCTCCACCCAAATATACCATTAACGCTGTACTATTATGACATCTAACCTGGGGATTGAATTGACTATTATTTTTACTCTAGGTAAGTGAGCTAGCATTAGCTTGTAAATTGGTCAGCTCCCCCTCCCTTCCTTCCCGACCCAACCATTTTACCCCAAACAGTTTCAAATGCTAAAAAAAACCCTTTTTGATACAAAATGAACAGTAAACTTATTTAAAGTTGGTAAATGGGTTTCCTTATAACAAGGCAAAGTAAAACCCTTCCCCCACACAAATATACCATTAACGATACACTGATATGACGTCTCACCTGGGGATTGATTTGAGGATTATTTTCCCCCTAGGTATATATTGTTTTTCAGACGAAGTGTTTCTTTTTTCAATCCGACCTTCACAAAGTGTACTTCCATTCAATATCTGAATTTAAACTTATGATTCATTTCATCCCCTCCCCCAGCACCAATCGTCAATTTTGGAGGAAGAAAAGAAACGGTTCGCTCCAAGATCATAGCAAACAGCAAAATAGCAGTTTCCCCTTGTTCTCATAATATTTTCCCATTATTTTCACACAAAACTGAAAAGAAATCAAAGTATCAGGTTATATGTCAGTCCCCATCACTGCCTTTCCTTTCTCTTATTGGACAAAGCTCATGAGCTAATAGGAAAGAGTAACAAACAGAACAAACTGAAACACTACCAGACATCAGTAGAGACTAAGGCTTTGAAATGGGGTGAGGCGGGATGATAAAAAAATAAAAGTTTGGAGCGGAAAGGCAGGAAAAAGGGAGGAGCAATCTGTACAAAAGTTAAACAACATGAGAGGTTATGATCAAAAAAAGTTTGTTTAATGTATATAGATATATCTTGCTGCATTACTTTCCTTTACAACAAACTGAAAAAGAACACAAACAATTAAAAAAATTAAATAACAGCTGCACACTAGGGTGGTTCACAAACCTATGGTGAAAAAAAAAAATTTGTCCTAGAGGTCACGGCGGTGGCTCATTTTTTTACCTTTATCCACCCTAATATACTGCCAAAATTTCAACCTCCTACTTAAATAAAAAGACGGTGCTCAAAGCTCAAGTAGTTCTCCAGTTTTTGTCAATTTCAAGCGTTTTTCGGTTGAGCGGCAGAAAAAAAATCCCGGTGTTTTGCTATCATTCTTGCTGATTCTTATGTTCAATGATCCCCTTAATCCTAATATGGCCACCCTTTTCCCCCATTGCCTCCCACTTTTCGAAAATAGCATCCCCCTCCCCTCCTATTTTCATCAAATTTCGACAATTTCATAGATATTATTTGGAGGGGAAGGAAGCATTATATTTACCATTAACATTCTTATATAGGGCTAGAGAGGTGAAAAGTTCAAAATCATTAACAACTTTTTACAAGTTAGGGGGCTTATGGGGGTATTTTCCCCTCCCCTCCTTAAAATAGTTAACATATCATCAACAACTCATTTTTTCCAGTTTCAAAATTTTACACTTACTTTTTGGTGCAACAGAATAATATTGGACTGACATCTATGACTCCCACGTCCAAAAAATTTTTCAAGTTGTAAAATTTTGTTTAAAACCTTGGAAACATCGCATGTTACATATGAGTCGCACCCAGGGTCGCACCCCAGATTTTCTTCAGTAAAGAACCTTTCAGTATTATTTATATTCATTCCAGTTATGTTCGAGCGATTACCATGAAATGTGAAACGAAGATCATATTTGGATTCAGTGAGGCATTTTACATAAGAAACAGCAAGAATAGTGTCAGATACATTTGAACATTTTTTGCTGAGCAGTGTTGTTATACTGAAATTTGCTAGAACTTTTTAATTAAAGTCAACATATTTGAACTTCTTGCTATGCAATTCCACTTTCTATGTATATTTATATATAGATTTTTTTTTTTTTTGAGAGAGAGAGAGAGAGACTTTTAGTATTGAATATTTTATTGTCTCAGCAAGGATAAGTACTCAATTTTCTTCAATAGCAGGTAAAAGAAACTGCTTATTGTCCTCATTATTGAAAAAAATTCTGTTAAATTCTTGAATTATTTGAACATTTTCCTCAGCAACGTTATCACCATTATTTATTTATTTTAATTTTTTCTTTTAATTCTGTTATTGATCTTATATTTGTATTCGTTGGGGCGTAGGATAAAGACTGTTAGAAAATAATCCCTAATATTCACGTTTGAAAAAAATATCCAATTTTTCTGTACTACACTTGTTATATTTCACATCTTTACTCTCGTAATAACTTGCTTTTCTTTCAACTAGAATTTGATACGAAAAACTAAGTCAAACTATTTAATTCACCAGAAAGGTGTCACAAGTAATTTAACAAAACTGTCCTAGTTGCTATTTCAATTTCCAGGTCGTTCATATCTTATAAGGCTTTTTCCAAGTTCAGATATTCCCAGAAGTTTTAACTGCAAATGGAGCATCTATTAATGTTCAATCCATTTGTTTTACTGTGCAAAAACGCACTGAAACTGTAAAAAGTGTTGCACCTAGGTTTTTTCGCTCATGATTAAATGAAAAATCTCTTTCTTATATAGGAACACAAATATTTGGAGGCATATAAGAGACTGAATTTTCTCAGAAAGGCTCCCTAATTGACTAATAATACCTCAATTATCTCTTTATAATCAGCAAGAGTAATCATAGATTTATCTATAGATTTATAAAAAGCTTACAGTTGAAGTTTCAAACTTGTTAAAGTATTTTTTAAGTTCTATGTGCAACATTCTTTTTTTTTTTTTTTGTTTATTTGTTTAATTCTTTTCTAAACATTTTTTTCGCTTTGAAGTTGTTAAAAAGACAAGAACTTGTGAGGTATATGATGGCCAAAGTAAGCATGAAGGTAATATCTTTGCCTAAATTTCAGATTAGTTCTATGCGAGACCAGCTACAATAGTTTATTTTGTGCAATTAGTTTTTATAATTTAATTCATTCTTCTTGTGATACTATTAGCACTATTAGTTTAAAACTTTAAATCTTGCAATTTTTTTCTCTGCATCCTACTACTTTAAAAACATAAAAAAAACATTTTGCACAGATCTTCTACAACTCTATTTTAGCAAGAGTAAGTTTTGAAAATCATAGCACAACATGTAGTCAAGTACTGCAATCTACATTGTATGTTGCGATCTACTAAATAATAGATTGTATCAAAGGTGTTGCTATATAGATTCAAACGATTAAGAAATTTTCCAATTGTTTGAACTAATATTTATGCATTGAAAAATGAGAATAATTGAAAAAAAAAATCTTCCAAGAAAATGGTCTCTTTAGTCTGAAAAGCTCAAAAATTATGAAAATTACAAAAAAGCGTAAAAATGAAGGGTGTTTGAGCACCATCTTCCATTAAGAGTAGAGAGCTGAAATTTTAGGGGAGTAATCTTGT
The DNA here is from genome assembly GCA_038373865.1 of Uloborus plumipes. Classification (NCBI taxonomy): domain Eukaryota; kingdom Metazoa; phylum Arthropoda; class Arachnida; order Araneae; family Uloboridae; genus Uloborus; species Uloborus plumipes. Next base: position 16,241 of record JAXGGA010019547.1, read on the forward strand.
ACATAAATGTAAAAAAAGTAGGGTGCGCCTTGGTCCGTAGTAAGAAAAAAAATTTTTTGAACCACCCTACTGCACACTAGATAATGTGGGAAGATAGTTGTGGGGACACAGACATATGATCTGATATTTTGATTTATTTTCAGTTTTGTGCGAAAAGAATGGAAAAAACAATGAGAACAAGGAGAAACAGTGCTATTTTTCTGTTTGCTATGATTTTGGGGTGACCCATTTATTTCCTCTCTTCAAAATTGAAGATTGGTGCTGGAGTAGGAGATGAAATGAATCAAAGTTAAATTTCAGATATTGAATGGAAGTACACTTTGAAGTTCGGATCGAAAAAAAAACCACTTCGTCTGAAAAACAATATATAATATACACTGGCGGAAAAAAAAATCCCAACACCAGGAAAGACTTGTGTTAGATAAACGAAATTTGGTAGGCGTGTTTATACAACTGAAAGATGACATCGATTGAATTTTCGCGCTCCGCGCATAAGTGTGGCGCAGCTGGCGTCACTCAGAACATGCAAATAAGGCTTGTTTTAAAAGCGTGTTGTGAAGCTCGTGGGTATTATTTTTCCGTGAAATTTGACGAATTGCGTTCATGTTAGCCAGGATTGCCTTAAAGAAGACGAAGAAGCCATTATCAACAGCTCACCGAGTTTGAACGAGGTCGTACAATTTGGCTACGAGAAGGTGGATTTTCATTTCGCGATATTGCAGAAAAACTTGGGTGGGAATGTTTCCACCATGCATGATTATTGGAAGCTATGGTCAAGGGATGGTACTACCTCAAGAAGATCGAGTTCCGAGCTGCCACGTGGCACGACTGAGAAGGAAGATCGCCGAATCTTGCATACGGCTGCGGCGCATCGTACTGCATCTGCGGCTGACATTCGAGCTGCAGTTGGTACCGTCGTGACCCAAGGAACGATAAGAAACTGTTTACTTCAAGGACAGCTCCGAGCCAGGCAGCCTGTAGCCGGTATTCCATTGACTGCAAACCATTGCCGTTTCCGACGGCAGTGGTGCCAAGACAGAGCTCACTGGAGGTCGGAGTGGAGATCTGTTGTAATTTTTGATGAAAACAGATTCTGCCTTAGTGCCAGTGGTGGCTGTATATTGGTCAGAAGGAGGCCAGGGGACCGCCTGCATCCAAGCGGTCTACGGCCTAGACACAAGGACCCACACCTGGAGTCATGGTCTCTGGAGCAATTTCCTACGACAGCAGGGGCACTCTTGTGGTTATCCCAAACTCACTGACTGAAAATTTGTCGCCAGTCTGGTAATTTAACCAGTAGTACAGCCCTTCATGAGTAGCATTCAAAGGGGAGTTTTCCAACAGGATAACGCTCGCCCTCACATCGCTGCTGTAACGCAATGTGCTCTACAGAGTGCTGACATGTTACCATGACCTGCAAAATCACCAGTTCTGTCTCCAATTGATAACGTATGGGATATCATTGGACGGCACCTCGAGCATCATCCACAGTCAGCAATGACGGTCCTAGTATTGACACAACAAGTGTAACAAGCATGGCACTCCATACCACAAAGTGACATTCGGCACCTGTATGACATAATGCATGCACGCTTGCAGGCTTGCCTTCAAAATTTTGGAGGTTACACCCTCTATTAAATTAACATAATTTCACATTTGCACAGCATTTTCTTGAGCTTAAATTAGCCAGTGATCTTGTACATTTAATCAATTAAACATGTTAACTAGACAATTGCATTACCCAAATTTCATTACTCTAGAGTAATTTTTTCTTGGTGTTGGGATTTTTTTTTCCGCCAGTGTATATACCTAGGGTGAAAATAATCCTCAATTCCATCCCGAGGTTGGACGTCATATTAGTATAGTGTGAATGGTATATTTGGGTGGGGAGGGGGGATACTTCGTCTAGTTATAAGGTTACCCATTTACCAACTTTAAATAAGTTTACTATTCATTTTGTATCAAAGAGTTTTTTTTTTAAAACATTTTGAACAGTTTTGAAAAAAAAAAAGAGTGGTTGAGCAGGGGAGGGAGGGGGGATGAACCTGACAAATCTATAAGCTCATGCCAGCTCACTTTAAACATATTCATGTTTATTTACTACTTTTTAGACCATCACAAGCCAGACAACTTAGTATTTAAATAAATAGAATCTAAAAAATATCATTTTTTTCCTATACAGTTTTATTCAAAAATTCAAAAAAATATGATCCCATTGAGATCCCAATCTAAAAATTGGTATAAACATAGATAAAATACACAAGAATTTTTGAAATTTTTTGAAAAAAATTCATTGTATGTTTTTCGAGAAATTTAAATTTGAAATTTATATTTCATTTTTTGAAAAAGAAAATTTTTATCAAATTAGTCATGTTGCATATCAGATTAAGCGGCAACTAACGTACTTTAAAATGCCATTTACCAAATCGTTCTATCTATATTTGGTGCCGAGTTATGGTCCCTTTTATCTTCCCTTATCCATGGAAAAACGAGGGTTTTTCCAAAGTTCAAAGTCTCATAAATGAAAAAATAATAGAGATAAAAATCTAAAAATTGAGACTTTTAATTCCCTCAAGGGGTACAATTGATGAGCCAAATTTGAAAGAAATACAAAAATGTAAGGTAAAATTTTTCTCAGATTTTGGATCACTTGACGTAGAATGACCCATAAGTGTTCTTAAGTTTGTCATAGCTTTTAAGTACAAACACGTTCTTAACAATGTACTTAAGTACTACACAAACGTAATTTAAAATAGTTTTTAAACATAAATAAATAATGTATTTTTCTTTATTATGCATTATGAGAGTCTTTTTAGTTAGTAACCTGCATTTAGCATTTGATTTCTCTTTGATGACTGACAAATGCTCGAAAAAAGCGCCTAAAAATTTGAAATTTTTGATTTGGGAAGATTAAGAATCAATTCTGTGCAAAAATCTATATTTTATTTTCAAAATTTACTTTTCACTGCATTACCTAAGATTCAGAGATCTATTCTATTCTATTCTAGAAGTCAATAGACTTCGACACACATGAGGACTGCGTACTATGCGCCTTGCCTCCACAGGTAGTACAATACAGATTTTATTGAAGGAAAGAATTTACAGCACAGAGAAGGAAGTTACACCCAGGGCAAAGGCGGGAATCGAACCCGCGCCTCTTGAGATTACAAACTGACGGGCAGACCCATTGCGCCGTTGAGGCCCCAGATTCAGAGATCTGTCTTTTATCTTTCTCTCTCTCACAATGAGCCAGATTTTGTGAAGAAAGTGTTTTCTAGTTAAAATTATTTTTTAGTATTATAAGCAGTAATATAAAATTTTTTAATTTATGCCTGAAAAAGGTTCATATAAGCAGCTTGAAACAAAGGGATGAAAGTGCAAAAATAAAAAATTTTTAGATAACGACAACTAAGCTAAATGTTAGAATCTGTTTTGTGGCATAACATGATACTGGTAACATTGGTAAATGCTGAACCATAGCATGTTCAGAAAACTTTTTCCAATGAAAGCCTACCTATGGTATGATCTTTAACCACGTTTACCCAAAACTTGAATTTTTCCATTTATATCCCAAGTAGCACACTTCGTTTTTTAAAGGTTGTAAAATGGTTATTGACGTTGTAACAACCGCTTAAAAAAA
>JAXGGA010019548.1:0-19878 GCA_038373865.1 Uloborus plumipes
AGTGGATGCTTGTCCTCATGAGCGAAAACTGTTTTGAAAATTAATAAAAATAATGACTCAGAAAATGACTACTTCTATATCAAAAAGATAAACTAAATGAAAAATAACAAAAAATAATTTTAAATTTAATTTGGATAAGAAGTAGAACGTTTACTTTCGGGGTAAAAATTTTACACAAAGTATTAATGCAATTAAAGTACAAATTATACATCCATTTCTTTTGAAGGTTAAAATACCTTATATTCTTATGCTTAAAATTTTCACAAAAGTTTGCCGATTTTTCATTTATAATTTTAAAACGAGATTATGCCAATACAGTGACATCTGTGTATAACGATACTCAAGGGACTAAGAAAAAATATCGTTATAGACAGATTATCATTATAGACAGTTTGAACAAGAGTAGATGGGAAGTTGGCTGGGACCAAACCAAAACATCATAGTAGGCAGGTTTATCGTTATGTACAGTATCGTTATACACAGATTTCACTGTATTGCTTTCTTTACAACCAAAGAATTCATGTTTGCAAGACTTTTTCAATTTGTGCTTTGAGTACATTGATTTACTATACTCTGTTACTTTTAAATAGGGATATCGAGCTTAGAAATTTTGTGTCATCTCCATGGAAACCGTACGAAAGAAAACAGCTCCAGTCTTTTTTAATGCAATGCTGTTGAGGAATTTTATTTATTTTACTAGCTGCCAGGGCAGCTAGATTAGCTTCCTGCGGCATGCTGATGCATAACGTCCCCCCTCTCTAACTTTTACCTCATTCTGAAATTATATTATTTGATATAATTTAATGTTCATTCGATTTCAAGACATACCACGCACATGGCCCGGCGTTGCACGGGCACTTCGTGCCCTGAAAGTAGTGAGAAAAAAAATTTAAAGAAATTACTCCCCGCCAAGGCGGCTCGCTTACAGGCGCTGCACGCCTTTACTTTTTTCCTATATAAAAAAATCATTCGAATTATTGAGATGCTTCACGCCTTCAAGATGGTGAGGAAAGTTTCAGTAAGTTCAGGTCGCTCAAAGAAAAAAAGCAGACATAGATACTCAGTTTTTAATATAAGTAGATGGCTCTTCAACAAATAAATGTTTCAAAATATTACCAGTAGCTAGCGATAAAAATTCTACGTAAGTGGTCCGCTTATGAGTTTCGTGTTTGATTTAGTTAAGCCTTCATTCAAAATTCTCATTATCATTGTTATTATACTGTTTCATAGCAACGACGGTTTGCAAGAATGGATTTCATATTTAATCATTTATTAGGCTTAATCGCTTTAAACTTGACTACTTATTAATTGATATCTTCGCTAATTAAAATCGTGTAATTATATCAATTGAAACTAAAGAAGCTTGAAAAATTACCTATCTATCGGTACCTGGTTCGACTTTCAGTTCATTGGCGTTCAGGAGAAAGAAGCGTGACATAGAAAGATAGAAAGATAGTTAGAAAGAAAGATAGTGAGAAAGATACTCAGTTTTTAATATAAGTAGATGTTTAACGAATTAGATTTATGCTTTATGTTTATGCTTTATTTATATCCTCATATCACAGTTATTTCTCAACGCTTTCTAACAAATCTAGGCATACATAAATAATTCACAAATTTCTAAAAAAAAAAGTTGCGTTTTATTAATGTTGATTTTGCAATTGAATAAAAACACACGGAAGTGCGTCAGCGAAGTTTGTACATCAGAAACAGAAATGAGCTGCACAACTGCTGGTGTGTATTGTACACGAGCCATTTCATGTTACCTTTGATCCCTCTGTTTCCCAAGAAATATTAGGTCTACATGCTTGCCGTGGGTCTTAATAACTAAAAGAATGTCACAGAGCAACTTTAATCACAAATTTTTGAATATTTTTCTCATAGTTTTTAAGTTATTGAGATTGAAAAACGCAAATTTGGTGATTTTTTTTAAGTAGATATGCACTCATTTTCAAAATTATTACCTATTTCTGACTGCCTCAGACTCTTAAAATTTAGGTAGATTTTCACGCATATAGAATGGGGAAAAATCTAAAGCGTCAAAATAACAACGTTAAAACAGCAAAAAAAAAAAAAAAAACAGCCTTTTTTATGAGCATCATGGTGCGATTTATGAATGGTTCACCAAGCATTCAAAACAAATCTACTGATCAAAATTGCCAAAATCAAATTATTTAAGTTCAAAATCAAATATTTTATTTCTAAACAAATGCTAACCTTTGAAGCAAGATTAAAGGCCTTATTAAAATGAAAAATAATCCGTTAAGAGTTTCATTAAAATGTGAAATTACATCATGAGGAGCAAAACTGCTAAACGAGCATCAGATCACACACACGAAAAATGTAGCATGCTATACCTACGTTGTCAGCGTAACTGAATTCTCATAATAATGAATTTAACTAAAATGAACTGAAGAACTATTTCATTCGAATTTACGCGCATTGCGTTTTGATGCGCCTATTTCTTTTTTTGCACCATTCGCTAAAAAATCGACCTCTACTTCAGTTTTTCAAAAATTTATGATATCCCAACAAAAACATGAACGTAAAAAAGGAGCCAACTTTGGCAGAAACAACATTTGGACTTTTGCACGTTTGGGCAGTTTGACGTAGTCGGTGTCACTGGTAAAAGAGAAAAAATCTAACGGGTTCTAAGTTCTATACTGCCGTGCAAAGCGCAAAAGTGGTGTCTGCAGTCCAGCTCAAACTGAGATATTACTCTTTAAAGTTTAGACGTCCATGTATTTGATTCAGAAGATACTTTTTCGGAATTTTTTAAAAATATTTCGCGTTCTCTAATGACCATATAACTTTGTTTCTAGGTAAAATACGCCATAAAGGACCCCCTGATGACAATAACTCAAGTTTGTTAAAAAGTGTGGATTAGACTTTTGTGCTGAGCACGGCAGTATAGCTGTTCCGTTGACTATAAGTCATAAGAGTTATTAAAATGTTCATTATTTACTTTAAAAACATTTTGTCAGCTCCTTTCATATTGGCTTTCTAACTAGGCAAGTGTTAATTGACTAAAAAGTATGCTCCGTCAACCAGAATTGTACTTAACACAATTACTAAATTTCAAACTAATGACGTAATTACTTCACCAGCATCATCCTTTGCGAAATAGTTCATCTCGGGGACGTCGGCCGATTTGACGTGATTGCAAGGGAGGGGTGGTCCCACGAAACCTGCGATAATAAAAAGAAAAAGAACCTTAACATCAACATTTCTTTTATTGGAAAGGGTACGAAGGAGGGAGTGAATGGATTTTCTAATTTACACTATGATTCCAGACTTAGAATGCTTAACATGTATAATCTAAAGCAAAGGAGAACCAGAGGGGACATGAATCAGTTGTTTAAATCTATCAAAATGAAAGATGTTATGGGGTTAAATTTTTGTACAGAAAGCAGGACGAGGGGTTATTGTATTAAGCTGTTTAAATCTCAGGCTAATCTGGAAATTCAGAAAAATTATTATTTTAGCAGGGTAGTGGGAACTTGGAACAGTTTACCGGAAGAGGTGGTAAGGAGCAATGGAGTAGATAGCTTTAAGAGGGCCGCATTGATCTTCATTGGGGTCTATAATTTGACTAGGACCAGCCCTGTTGGGCCCAGAGCCTGTTGCTGGTCGTCGCATTTGTATTTGTATAAATCCGAGAAATGCCAGAGAAATGAAAACGTACCTCCACCGATCTCTTCGGGGAGTGTCATGTTCGAGGCAAGTACTTCAGTTTGACCATAAGCTTCAAAAATCTGAAATGAGACAACAAAAATCTATTGAATTCTCGATGGGGGAAATTACCTTTTAATTTAAAGTCCGTTTAATTAAGAGCTCTCAATCAACATCAACCCTGGTTGAGGTCCAGGAAGCTATTAACCTATTGGATCCGGGCTGTCATATAGAAATTTCTTTCGATCCAGGTAGTACCATAGTTGAACAACAGATTTCTTTCCCATTGAAAAGAGAAGGTATTAACTGTCGTACCAGACGTATGAAACCTTGAAAAAATCCCCGGCTCCAAAGGGTTCGAGTGAAAATCTCAACCCCGTCCTCTAAACTAGACGAGACTTATGGTACAACATGTGTACCGTCCAGTTCCTAAATTCTAAGCTTGAGTAGGAAGAAGTTCAAAGAGTCCATTGGGCTTCTTACCGGACACTGCTAATAGGCACCTCAACTTACAAGGTGTCACTAATGACGCAACTTGTAGAGGCTGCCTAGGGCAGAAGAAAGCTCAAAGCACGTACTGAGTGATTGCGATTTTTATTCTGTTCAGATTGGAGCATCTGGGGTACCATTGTTTAGATCCCTATGAATTGTCTAGCTTACCTGTTAAGACATCTGCTCAAATTCATCTCAGCTATTGGGCTCTACTAAGGGCCCCGACGGGGACAGTACAACAGACCTGTGCTCGCAGTGCTTGAGCTCTCTTAAGAACACTCCCACTCACTGCATTCATTCATTCATTCATAAAATCCATCAAGATATTCCAAAAGTGCCCTTGCAGAGAATTGGAGTTACGTGCATGTGCAACGATGAAGGGGCATTTCACGGTCTTTGTGACATAGGGGTGTCCGTAACAAAACTTTTTAAAAGTTAAAAATTTTTATATATATTGAAAAAGTACGTTCTAAAGTATATGAATATCATATTGTTTTCATAGTTCACTTTATATTATGTATGTAATTGCACTCGGAGCATTGAAAAGGAAATTTTCACTGTTACTCACTCTACGTTGAATTTTTCTTTAAAACTGGCTTAAACCGATTTTTAGTCCAAAACGGGTACTTGAGACAGATAAAGTAAAGGCTCATCTCTAATATAGCTAACAATTTCAATCAAAAAGTGCGTTCTATGAAAAAGTATGGATAGTGAAAATGATGACTGTAGAGTCCGTAAAAATAATTGGAATAAAAGTTTAGTTTTTAAAGAAAAATTCAATGTAGAGTCTGTAACAGTGAAAATTGCATTTTATATGTTCTGAGTGCAATTACAAACATAATATAAAGTGAGCTATGAAAACAATATGATATTCATATACTTTAGAATGTACTTTTTCAATATATGTAAAAATTTTTAACTCTTGAAAAGTTTTGTTACGGACAACCCTATGTCACAAATACCGTGAAATGTCCCCGAAATAATTGTAATTTTAATTACATTTATTAAACTTGGTGGATATATGTATACAGATGAAGCAAACGGCCAGCTCGGGTAAGTGAAAAACTGGGATGTTAGCATAAAGTTGGTGAAGTGAGGAAGTAGAAGAAACTTGCGAACACATTACATAACTAGGAAGAGCAGAACTCACGTAGCATCCGGATGCGCAGCGGAAGAAGCGCATGATGTCGGCCGATATCGGAGCCGACGTCGTGATGATCATGTGCACCTCCCCTCCGAGAGCCTGCTGCAGCTTCTTGAACACCAGTCGGTCCCACAGCGAGCTCTTGGTTATCACGCCCCTGCAACACATCGGGAGATCAGATGAGTGAAAGCCGAAGCTAAATACAAATGCGAGGACCAGCAACAGGCTGTGGGCCCAACTAGGCTTGTCCTGGTCAAATTAAAGAATCCAATGAAGATCAATGGTCCTATTAACCTTTTGGATCCGGGCTGTTTATATAGAAATTTTCTTTCGACCCAGGTAGTATGACGGTTGAACCACAGATTTCTTTTCAATTGAAAAGAGAAGGTATAAACTGTCGTACCAGACGTACGAAACTTTGAAAAAATCCCCAGCTCCAAAGGGTTCGAGCGAAAATCCCAACTCCGTCCTCTAAAGAAAAAAGATTTATGGTACAACATGTGTACCGCCCGGTTCCTATTCACTCCCTTGCTCCTCACTGCCTCTTCCGGTAAACTATTCCGAGTGCCCACTACCCTGCTAAAATAGCCTTTTTTCCCGATTTTCCAGCTTAGCCTCAGATTTGAACAGCTTGAAACAATGACCCCTTGTCCTACTTTACGTAAAAAAACCTAACCCTGAAACATCTTCCATTTTGATCCTTGTGAGTTGTGTTGTGTCAACGCCTCCTAAATACTAAATGCCTGCAACTTTCTAGTTTTTAGCACAGAGCAAAATTTCGTCCTTTTTACACGATACACTGACGGAGTTCTTCCAGAAAAAAAAACTAACGATTGGTTCATTTCTAAATTTAAATTTAAAAACCAACCAATCAAAAAATTTAATTCAAACATTGTTTGGATCCATCGCCAATAGCTGCAAAATTTTGTCCTTGGTTCACGATACACTGCCATCGACCGGAGTTCTTCGAGAAAGAGAAATTAATGATTGGTTCATTTCTAAATTTAAATTAAAAAACAAACCTATGAAAAAATTAAATTTTTAATTGGCGAAACCGCAAGGTGCGCTTAAAGTGGAACCAACGACAACCGTAGCAAAGCAAATGTACTAGGCATTTAGTATTTAGGAGGCGTTGGTTGTGTTATACGTTCTGTACTTGCAAACAGCAAGTTGATTTTCAGCAAAATAAAGTATTGGTTTATTTTTTCCAAAACAGAGAAGTGATTTTATTTTCTCTTCATATCATAAGGTTTCGGCTAGTGTCACATTGCGTAAATACTACTAAATTACAAAAATGAAGAGAGTGCTCTTTGCCTTTTTGCAACAACATAAGACCTAAGCACGATCAGAAAGAGGAAGCAAGCACTGCGATATATTGACCTCAATCTAAGTGCTTTTCCACTCAACCACACGACAGCGATAAATACATCCTGCCTTTTTAAATTACTCATTCATCTGTTTTCTCCCTTCAAAGGAGTAACTTATAGTAATGGCATTCAAATTCGATGCCCATGTATTAATGAAATACAAGCTAAACTTTACAAACGATAAAGAAAAAATACAGCAATAAAATTATTTCATTTACTATTTTGTTGCTCAGAGGATCTTTATTATTGCTACAGAAAAGCTCAGATTTTTATTCAGATAAGTTTTGTTCTAAATGAATAAACTTGTGAATTTAATGAAGTTGTAATAACATGGATCCAATATCGTCTCTTTATTTGTATTCTTTTTTTGCGGAGATGAAGTAAATATAATAGTCGTAGGCTCCTAAATGGAGGAGCCATCATGATACATGTGCGAGCGTGCTGCTATCTCAAAATGTAGTGTGGTGAAAAGTGACCGGTTCAGAGAACCAATGTCGGTTGAATGGCAAAACATTGTAGTAGACGACAAGACACCGTACCTATCGTTGTGGTATTACCATCCATTTTTTTTCTATTCCTTTACAATGTGGAATTTTGCGAAGGGGATGCAAACCGGATCCGATTTCGGTCGGAATCGACCCGTTTTATAACTACTCCATTTGCAGACTGAAAATGAACCCATTTAACATTAATAATATAAAACCAGTGAAACGAAAGGAAAGAGACAAAAAATGTGCATACTTTTTGAGCAGTTTCTCCTTTCTTGAGAGCGCCACCTTCAAGAGGATAGCTTTAGCGGTGCTGCCTTTGATGCTTTCCATTATCTACAAAACATAAATGTTGATTACATTCCAAACGAGTTTATTTTTGTTCCTTTTCACTTTCTTCTATATCTATACTCTGTTTTTAAAATGGGCTTATCAAGTTTAGAACTTTTGCGCCGTCTCCATGGGAACCCTACGAAAGAGAACAGCTCCACTCTTTTTTTATGCACTGCTGTTGAAGCGTTTTCATTTATTTTACGACGTTTTTTTATATCCGCATCTTTCAGTTATTTCTAAACGTTTTCTAAGAAACCTAGGCATGCATAAATAAAGCACACATATGCAAGAAAAAGTTATGTTTCATTAACGTTGATTTTTGAATAGTGATAGCGTAAAACGACGTTCATACGATGTTCGATCGAGTTCTCATGCCTAATGTAATATAATGTATTAGAATGAAGTTGGTATTCAAATTAGGTGGATGCTTCTCAACTCTTCTGATTCTGTTTGCAGTTTTCGGTTGGCATCACCAGATGCCCAATCATATGCAAATGACTAGTAAATAAATAGGGAACGATTGGACTTGTTCTTTCTCTTTTTCATCGCTGCCCGCTCAGAGGTAGGGCCGGCGGTTCTTTTCGTCTTTTTGATTATGGCCAGGGTTTTCCTTAAGTTTAAATGGTTCGTGTAGTATTATTCTTTTAAAAGTTTGACCAATAAATTCTTGGTTATCTTTTAAATGATTGTCCTACCTTTCTTAATCTCAAAAACGTAGCCATAGCTTCTACTTCGCTGTAATAAAACTCTGCAGTACAAATTGTATTATATTTGGATTAACTCTAGGATCTTAACCTTTTAAACTTAGCTTGTTTTTCTGAAACATGGAAGTTATTCAAATGGGTTTGGAACTTAGAATTTATCAAATAGAAGAATAGTTTACGCGCAAAGCAGTTTTACGCATTTGCATCTAACCATTGTTGCAAAAGCTAAGTGGGGAAAAAGTCTGTAGCGCCGTAACTATGACAACCGTAAGAGGGAGAGGGTGAAATTAAATGTGCTTTCACACGCCAGCTCTCATTAGACAGAGTATAATATATAGAAAAAAGTATCGGTTTGGATTCGTGAAAACTTTCGAATTTTTTGTTTCGAACACATTTTGAGGTGCACACAGTTCTAAAAGCAGAATTCATTTTCTTTAAAAAAAAACAGTGGTTTGAAATGAATTTAACAGGGATGAAAACAGCTCAAAGTCAAAAAAGAGGAAAAATTTTTCGGCTCAACACTTGGATAGATTTTTTTTAAATATTATGCAAAATTAGTCATGCGAGATTTCCTCTTAATTTGTACTGTGAAATCGAACGTGAAAACAGAAGATTAAAGGCTTTTTATTTATTTTTAAAATCTTTTTTTTTTTTTTGCTCATTTCCTATTTCTACCTTTTCAAGTCATACAAAACAATGCAAAAAAAAAATTGGTGGGTGGGGGAGAGGTGTAATTTTAAATGAATTAGACACTTGTATCTCAAGAAACGAATTCTAATCAATATTGCATGGTCTTTAGTTTTTTTAATAAATTTTAAAGATCAAAATAATTCTCACGATTTTTTTAAACTAAGATCTCAAATATTTTAGCTGAACTTTCTTAATTTCTACCTCCTACAACAAAAACGTATGTTTTTGGCAGCATGCCAAAATAGAGTACATAGTTCGCCAATGATTGCATTTCATCCTTGTGGATTCAATCTTACTGCATCCTAAAAACGTTTCTATTATTTTGGAAGTCGGAAGTAATTTCAATCTCTACTACTTTAAATCAACTTATTTCACGCTTTATTTTAACAATAAATGAAAACATATTTTTTTTTTCTAAACATGATGCAACATTAACTTTTAGATCGCTGAAAGAAAGAAAAAATAAAAAGAGCGGAAAATCGCGAATCCGCGGAAGATTTTCATCCCTGATTTAAGAAAAATCTAGAAAATTGCAGACATTGTTACCAGAAAATAGCAAAGCAAAGGTTTGATAGGAGCAGATGCATGGAAAAGAAATAATGGCTCACATTTGAATAAATAGCATTCATTAGTCGAGGCACCAGAGGCAAAATTGTTGGCTTCAAGACTCTGACTTCATCCATCAGTTTCTTGATATCCCCACTGTAAAATGCAACTCGACGGGCAAAATACAGACTCGCAACCTGAAAGACGCAAAAGTATGAAGCATCAGATTATAAAAAATATTATTGAGTATGGGTCATTCTATAGAAATGTCAACCTCAGACGAAGAAAAAAAAGTGAAAAAAGTATCAAAAAATAAATAAATAAATAAATAATTAAAAATCATACAACATAAGAAGTTTAAGAAAATTGAAAAAGTATTGTGATTATCACTGAGATTAGCCATAGTAAATAGTTCGTAGTGTGTTTACAGCTTGTTATTGTTGGCCCCAAGGTCTCCACTAAAATATAATGCAGTTACATTTTGGAGATTTCCAGAAAAAATACTAAAATGATAGCATTTTGTCCTTACTGAACCCATCTCTTAAAGTACGTCCGTTGCGGAACCAAGATGCCATACTAATAAAACTTTTTTTAATTAAAACAAATATTATAATATAATTTAAAACTAAAACGATTTTTCTTACCTCGTTAGCTATTTCATATATGTGAGCAGGGGGGAGATAAGACATAATTGTTCCACCGTATAAACCTGCTTTCTGCAAAGAACAAAAAAAGGACAATTATTAAATGCAGCGGAGCTCCGATTTTATACTCTCATTCGGACCAAGGATAAAAAACGTATCATGTGGGAAAACTTAAAACCTGGAGCGGGGAAACTAACACAATCACATTGTTTAAAAATTGACATTTCCCACAGGGGGAAAATATGTAATCTTTACTTGGTTTATGGTTATAGATACAATTTCGTTTATAACACGTTTTATCAAGGTTCAAGATATATCATGATACTGTCAGCCCCGCTTAATCGAGTAATGTATACCCCACTAATAAAAATAAATTCAGGGGTGATTGTGCTCTGGTATTTTACCGGATTTCTGGTATTTTCATGCTCAATTCTGGTGTTTTCATGTTAATTCAAAAATACCGGAAGTAAAATATTTTTAATTATGCTTTTATCTTCCTACCTCTGATACTTTGATTTTTCGAGTTTTTGGTGATTATACCGATAATTATTAATAATATTCATCGAATAGAAATGTTAAAATGCCATTCTAATTTTTTTTTACTTTAATGAATTATTTTATTTGCGTCTTTTTTGATTTTGAAGCCTTCATTTTTAATAACGCAATCGATTTGCATCCGATATGAGAATCCAATTTTTCTCATTTCTAGATAAATCTAGTATCTAGATAAATTCTTTTCCATATTTTCAGTAACAAATGCAACTTTCATTACTTTATAAATATTTTCGCACAACAAACAGTAATTCTGTTAGACTTTGATTAACTCCTTAAAATATTTTCCGGAGATAATTTGTACAACGCCTTCTCAAAAGTAACTTTATTACTCATTTACAATTTAATTAAATGCATGCACAATATTTTGACTAAAAACTATTTTAAACTATTCGAACATATGAAATGTGTCTTTTTTTGTTTATGAAAGGCAATTAATTATTATATATATATAATTATAAAATTTGGTGTGCTTAAATAATAAGGGCCTTGGTTTACCCCCCCCCCCTCTCCACACATTTTCTCTTTAAAACTTTCATGTATTTTTTCATGAACTCACAATCACCCCGGACCGGAATATTTCTCACACCCACTGACGCAATGTTAAAGGTCCTCGCTTAATCGAATAATACTTCTTGGAACCGTCAGTATTCGTTGAAGCGGGTCCGACAGTGAAAAAGGAAAATATCCAATATTTTGATTGACACAACCAAAAGGCTTGAAATAATTAATGCATCTTCAAATCTTTGTTGTTTAATTCTTCATACCACTGTTATAATATAAAGACCCAAAACTAATTATTTATATCCAATTATACATTTCATGTAAAAATATATGTACTTTAAATGGTATTTTCATATGAATGATATTTACATTTTTGAAATGCAATATATTATAAAAATAAAACATGAAATAACTTATACTGAAATTGGTTAATATATTGAATGTTGACATCAGCACTTGACATTTCCCAACATTAACTGCCTTACCCCACTTGCCTGCCCATTTAGCAATATGATCCAAATCCTCTTGCAGCTGATTTACTTGTTTGTCATTTTCTACAACCACCATAGCTTTAACGTCATCAGCAAAACAATTCATGTTTCCAGAAATATTTTCATGAATATCATTCATAAAAATAATTTACAAAAGGGGTCTACACACATACACATATTGGGGAACCCTGCCCAGGACAACTACAAAGTGTGTATTCAAGTCAAAGCCAGATAATTAAACACAACAAAAAAAATCTTTTCAGCTCTTCCAGAACTTGGTCCCAAGGTTTGGGCTTCTTAAACCCGAAATCCACAGACAGTTAACCCATTAATGCCTGATATTTTCTTCCCCAAAGATATTTTGTATACTGGTTGCAAATAGTGTTTAATGGACCAGGAAAAATAATTTAACAAATATCACGTAAAAAATAATTTTTTTATTGGAAAAAGAAAAATTGTACCTCAAAAGGGACGCTAGGCATCAGAAGGTACATACTTTATTTACCAAAAATTTTTTTCTGCCTCCGATATAATGTATTTAAAAAGGCATTTTATAAGAAGAAATAAAAGCAGCAATTAACATAAATTGGGAAGCTGTGGATAATTTAAAAACTTATCTTTTTGTTCTCGAGATT
Source organism: Uloborus plumipes (assembly GCA_038373865.1). NCBI lineage: Eukaryota > Metazoa > Arthropoda > Arachnida > Araneae > Uloboridae > Uloborus > Uloborus plumipes. Next base: position 12,263 of record JAXGGA010019548.1, read on the forward strand.
GTGAACGATTTAATTCTTGATCAAGATCATATTAAAACGGCTACAGAACGCACTTTACAATAGTTATGTGCTGCAATCTGTTAATAACGAAACGAAACCAAAGTAATAATTGAACACTATTATTCGGTTGAAATGTTCATTTTTGATAAATTCAGACACCCGTTTCGGACCGTCCCTAAAAAGGGACGCTAGGCATTAATGGGTCAATAGTCTAAGAGCTGGCAACGTTTTCGAGACTGAATTTTTTAAAGACGTCTGGCTCATAAATGCATCTCTCCCTTTGCTCTTCTGAGCATTACGTGAGGTGTCTGGCGACCGTGGTTGCGTTTTTTATTTTCTCTGTTTTATCGCCAAAAATGTGATGCACAGTGATAAACGTAACCCCTCTTGACCGCCAGATTAATACTGATTATTAATACTGAAAATGATAATTACTGCAGTCCTTTTTAGCCTACTTTCCCGTTAAAAATAAAAGAAAGACGAAAAAAGTATTAAAAGTAGATTAATGCATCTAAAAATATCAAAAAAAAAGATCGCCAAGTCCGAAAAATATCGCCAAGTTAAAAAAATAAAAAGGTAAAATGAATATCGAAAAATTAAAAATTTGAAAGTAGGGTATTGGGATGGGGAATTTGTGCGTCGGTCGGTCGGTCTGTCTGTCCCCCCTAATAACTTTTGAATGAACATTCCGATTTGGACAAACTTTTTTTTGTTGGAAAGATCTCGGCGAGTACAGCTCATTCCCATATCTGATTTTTCGATTTGAACAATTTTTGGTTCAACTTTGAACCGTTCAAACAACCTGCCCCGCGATGCTAACTTTTGAATGAACAGTCTGATTTGAACAAACTTTTTTTTGTTCGAAATATCTCATCAAGAATACTTCATTCCCGTATCTACATTTCCGATTTGAACAATTTTTCGTTCAACATTGAACCTTTTAAGCAACCTTTCCCCACCTAATAACTTTTGAGCAAACCGTCCGAATGGAATAAACTTTTTTTTGTTTGAAAGATCTCGGAGAGACTTTCCCATACATTCCCATATTTCGCTTTTTGATTCAAACCATTTTTCGTTCAATAGTGAACCGTTCAGAAAAAAAAAATTTACATTAGCGTCTACGGGGAATTTAAGTTGAATGTTGATCCTGAACTTAAAGTCGGATTTCCTTCAAACTAACTTTGTAAGAAAATGGTTTTGATAAATAATGTTTGTAAAGTACTTTTCTAAGTAATCTTCTGTGAGGACTCTGATTCCGACTCCGCGAACATGGCGGAAATGCAGGCTCAGAAAAAAAATGACTGAACGTGCAGACGATTTTTTGTTTATTTATTCATTTGTGTTATTTTATTTATTATTATTATTATTATTTATTATTTTTTTTTGCAGACGATTTTTTTTTTGTAACAAAAATTTTTCATTCACGAGAACATTTTATTCTTTATTTATATTTAACAACTGGCAACGGATTAAAAGTGAAATTCCGGACATTTTATTAACGGACGATTTTTTTTTCTTTTTCTTTTTTTTTCTTTCTTTGATAAAATGTGTTTTGATGATCTTTGTACTTTTATTTATTTATTTTTTTTAATTATTATTATTTTTTGAAAACGATGGAGGATTTTTTCTACAGAGGAACTGTAACAGTTACTCTTTAAAAGGTGTGACAAAACTTTATTTATTCGTTAATTACTTTTTACGTGTCTATTTCATCTGATGAGAGGGGCATATTTTGCTTTTCGAAATCAGCTCTAAGTGCTAAAAAGGTATGTTTGACATAATTTTCAGTCTCAGATAATCAAGAGAATAATGATCAGATGCGAGAATGCCGATGTCGATGTACGGGAAAGTAGGCTCGTTTAGTTCTTGACAGAACTTCTTGTTTGTTTACGTATTAAGTAATTTTGGATTTTAAATGCTCAATGAAATGTGTCAAGTGCACGCGGGGCAAAGTGAAATAATGCATTTCGGTAAACTACGCGTTCATGCATTTAAATCACGTGCGCATTTCTTCATTGATTAGTTCATTTACATTCTTTTGCTTATTAATTCACATAATTATTCATTCATTCTTTTATTTTATTATTCATTCTCTATTTTATTCACTTATTTCCTTTTCTTACTTATTAATTAATTCATTTATTTGTTTATTTATTTATTTATTCGTTTATCTTTTCATTGATAATTCAGTTATTGGTTCTCAATTTTTACTCAATATTTTACTGTACATGTTGTGAATCCACGTTTTACTAACTGTGATGACTATATCTGTAGCAAGTGAATGCATATCTTCAAGTACGAACATGGTCTTTGAATGATTGTGCAGAAAATGATTTTTGTCTCCTAGTTATACCATTGATAAAGGAGGCTGGAGATGAAATTCAAAAATGAGAGTCGTCAAAATGCGAGATATAGAGGTTTTCGGAAAAAATCATTCGAGATAAACAGGAGAAAAAACATTAAATGTTTGCTACAAAAACCGGGAAATAGAAAAATTTTGTCAGAGGTTTTCGGGATAAGCAGGTTTGATATAAACAGGTTCGACTGTATTAAAGAGCCAGACTTCGAAAAATATTCTAGTTTCTGCGACATTGCTGGCTCTTGGGCTATAAGCAGTTCTTCAAAATTTAATCCAGAGAGAATGTTGTAAAAATGGGAGACAAAGGTCTACTCACACCATATCCCACAACCAATGACGATACACACGTTATCATGTTCCTATGAGTTAACATCACTCCTTTCGGAATACCTAAAAAAGGAATTTTCAATGACATTAGAAATGTCTGTCATATAACATCCTTATACTCTGTGACTTTAAAATAAACATATCGAAGTGAGAAATTTTGCCCCGTCTCCATGGAGACCGAAGGAAAGAAAACAGCTCCACTCTTTTTTTTATGCACTGCTGTTGAGGCATTTCATTTGTCGGATCGGTTTTATGCTTTTGCTTATATCCTCATATGTCGGTTATTTCTAAATGTTTCCTTACAAACCTAGTACTAAATACCTTGTTTTTTTTTTTTAATTAATGACCATTACAGTTTAAATAATGTTCCTGTATATATTTTAACTATGGCAACAGTTTTTACTTTGAGGTTTCTAACATTAAGTTTGGCAACGAGCGAGTTGTATGGTTTTTGAAGTTTGTCACTCATGGAGTGTTGTGTTTAGTGTAATGTCATGTTCTTCTTATGATTTTCCTGCTTTAAATATAATCTCCCACATCAATACTAATGTGTCTGTGTTTATTAACATGTATCTACAAATTTCTAACAGTTTTGGAAAAACCTCCCATCATGAATAGCTATGTTATTAACAATAAGTTATTAACGTTGATTTTTCAACAGAATAATAGTGTACGCACAAAGCAATTTTAAACATTTTGCATTTAACCTATGTTGTAAAAGCTAAGTGGGAAAAAGTCCATAATGCCGTAACTAAGACAACCATAAGGAGTAAAGTGAAGAGAGTGGACTTTGAGCCGCCTCCTGTCGTTACACAGAGTATAAGTGATTGACGAGTAAATGTGGTTCCTTTTAAAGTTGGCGCATACGCCATGAATTGGGCCTCAATTTTATCCCAATTTAAGGCGTATTGAGCAAAAGATCTTATGTAAAACCTATAAATATTTTTCAGGTTCAAAATACGATATACACTAACAATTTATGGCTGCTGCATCATGAAAAAGGACAAAAATTAAAATTATTACATTTTAAAAATTTCCATTTTTAGCTTATTTTTTCAAACTTTCAGCCTCATGTTCAAACTGAAGACTTTAATTAGATTTTTCAAATTATTTTTCCCCAGTTCAGGATACCAATCTACAACTTTTGAGGGGTAACGCGGTTCCGAAATAAAGAAATCGATTTTTTGGACCCACCTACTAAAAAAGAAATGCACCCACGACATCTCTTTTATTACTGCCACTTAACTTTTGCCTAATCAATAACATTTTGAAAATAATTTGTACCTGTGGTTCCACTTGTGTACGGTATGCAGAATAAATCATCTGGTCCAGGTAACTAGAAACAAGAATATGCATTAAATAAATTAAATGTAGTGTTAAAGAAAGTAGTTGTGTATAGTTACATAGATAAATACCTTTGCACATAAAAATAAAAGCATAATGATACAACTTTATAAAGTACAAATGCAGACGTGTTTCAGCGTTACGAAAAAAGCCTTTTTCAAAGCAAAAATGTGAGCTTATGGATACACAGACATCCAACAAAAGCTGAAAAGGCGTTCCTTGTTATTCCAAAACACGTGTCTGCAGTATTCCTGCGGATTTATGCTTTACAAGGTTATATTACTATGCTTTTAGTTGTATCGTTTTTTCAATACAAAACAACTGTAGCGCTGATTTTGCACTTAGTATCTAATTAATACTGATAAAAAGAAATGATTAACAGGTTAAGTGCTCAAAAAAAAGAAATTTCAAAGAAATTTTTTATGATGTAATTAATTTTGAGCACATATTTAAAAATTTCCTGCTGGAATAAAATCCTAAAGTTGCTATTCCCACAAAAAAGTATTTCATTCGGAAATTTTTATTTGTTTACAGAGATTAACAGAATAGAAACATAATTGCAAAATAACAAGGTTAACACGCACAAACTTGCAGCAAACTGCTGACACCTGTTTCAAGGTTTCAAGAAATCCATTTTTCAATGCAGAAAAAAGCTGATAAAGGCCTTTTATCGGATGACTTAACAACCAAAAGCTCACTTTACCACATTGCAAAAAGGGATCCTTGAAATCATGAAACAGGTATCAAATTTTCTTTCAAATCTGCAATTAATACAGCGTTAGGTTTTCTTTAATACACAACTTGTTTAACATATTCATTATGAAGAATTGAAAATTACATTCACTAGTCTTTTATAATAATAAACTAGCGGTACCCGCACCGCTTTGCCCATCGTATAAAATTAAAAGTTCATTTGTAAAATAATTGATATAGCAGAAAAAATACTCTATTTTAGTTATAATTGAACTATAATTCCTTCAAAGTATGATATAAAAATCTGGTATGGACCCCACACTACTTCGTTTCACGAGTAAATTTCTTAGTAGATGCCTTAAAAGCTAAAATAGTGCTTGGAATGAGCAAGATGCAAGCTTGCTTTGCTCTAGGTAAGCCTTAAATTTCCGGGATCCTAAAAACAATAATTACAGCTCTTCTAATGCTCGCAGAAACTTCTAATTGATATCATTTTTAGCAGAAAATTTTAAGCTTTCGAATGACATAAGACTTGAAAATGTGTATGAAATATTTCTTTGAATTTGTATGATAAATGAGCTAAGAATTAGAATAGAAAAAAAATGAAATAGAATTTTCGAAAAAAAAAAAAACGCTTTGAGACGCACACACCCATGCTACAAATTAATTTTGTGCCAAATTTTAAGAAAATCGATCGAACGGTTTTGGCGCTACGCGGGTCACAGACAGACGGACAGACAGACAGACCCACCTTCAGCTTTATTATTAGTAGAGATAGAGATACTATTACTGATGATTAAAATCTAATATTTAACACACACACACACACTAGGGTATCATCCGCTACGGTCGCATTTTTCGCAAAATGCGAAAATGAAGCAAGGTCATTTTCGCTTTTTCGCTCCAATATAAAAAAAAACAAAGAACAATGCTTGATCCGAGAGAGAAAGCAACGAAACGATATGATTTATAATTAATATCTAACGAAATTAATTATAAATCATAAGCCACCATGTATAAAATGCTATTAAATTCAACAATATATTGTCTTAAGGGGCATAAAATCCCACCAATAAATGTATTATTAAAGATTTTTAAAAACTAGTGTTCTTTTAATGTAAATTACAATTCTGAATTTTTAACTTAAAATTAAAAAATAATAATAAAAATACCAACCATGAATTTCTCTTTTCAAGATGTTAAGGTCGAATTTTGAATTTAACTATCAACAGGAGATGAAGTAAATAGACTAAGTTAGAAAGCTAGTAAACAGGTTCCCTATATATATATTAACCATTCGCATTTTGCTAAAGCCTTTTCTCCAATTTTAGCTTTTTTGCTAAAAAGCTTCCAAACTCAGCTTAAACAGTGACAGAAAAACAAAGCACTGAATTAAAAGCATAAGTAAAAATAAAATTTTAAAAAGTGTACATTACCACCAAATCATGTCTGTGGTTTTTGCCCAGATTCTGTAAAACAAAAGCATTTTAAGTGATAGTTTTAAAATTATTCACAACAAATAATCTTGTTTCATGCACTTTGTTTATAATAATGTGAAACTGCTTTTATGCATCCTTAAAAATTTTAAAAGATTAAAAAGAAGGACTCATTACTCTTTAAAGAAAGGTTATTAGAATTTTCACAAAAAATTTAAAACTGACAAGTCGCTTTAAAAAATTTCCCATGGTTGTACAACTTTTATTAAACTATCTAAAGCTTTTGTTTCGCTTTTAGTTCTTGAAACTTGAATAATCTCTCGATTAAAATGATCTTTTTCAGAAAGTCAACTCTAGCAATTCCTTCATATAAATAAATATAACACTAGATAAATAATTTAAAAACACAATATAATTCATATTAAAAGGTTGTTTTACGTGAACAACAGAAACACAAACGAAACAAAACCCACCTCCAGTTCATCGAAAGTCATGAGGGCTATTTTAGAACGTTCTGCACCTTGGACGACCTCTGGGGAGGGTTTTTCCATCATTATGAGCGTGTGCAACGACGGAACCTCGGATATCTTCCTTAAGATATTTAAAGCATTATTACAATTGTTGACAATAACTACAGGTAAGTTACCTGGAAAAGAACTGAGATAATAAATTATAAATGCCAAACTCTCCAACAGTTATAATGCTGTGCTAAGCGTAAAAGTGGTATCTGCAATCGAGCTCAAACTGAGATATTACTCTTTAAAGTTTTGAGTCACCATCTATTTGATCCAGATGATACTGTTTAAAATTTTTTTTTGAAAAATGTTTCCTCTTCTCAAAGGACTATAAAATTTTGTATTTGGGTCATTCCGACGAAAATGGTACAAATCATGTCCCGAGACTTTAGAATTTTTTTAAATCAATTTTGATAATTACCACCCATTAAGTGTATTTTTTATTGGTTCTTCATTTAATTTTGTGTCATCAAGTATCAAATGATTAAGTATAATCCATTTAGAAAGGACACAAAAAAAAAATCTTTGTCAGAAGAAGGAGAAAATGACGTGTCTCAGCTTCAAATTGCTAGAATTTTAAATGTGATTTAAAATTAAACTGAAATGTAACAACAAAATAAATGACATTGCACTGCACAAAAGATGCTTCTGATACCATTTCTGCAGATTATTACGCAAATGAAAAAAAATTTCATCAAAAAACACTATTATTTATCCATGTCCCTAGATCTTCTACGTTTCGAATTATCCACTCTGTTATATGATGTCCTTTGGAAATAAAATAAACAATCGCATTCAATCTGATATATATTTTTTAAAATATAGGTAGTATAACTGCCGTGATTAGTTTGCTACATTGAATTATGTAGTCGACAGCCAGGGTGAGCCTCATTCTTTTCTTATGGTAGTTCATTTGAACTGTTGGATGTCCACTCTGTTGAG
>JAXGGA010019549.1:0-19876 GCA_038373865.1 Uloborus plumipes
AAAAAAGTAAAATATGCTGAAAATTTTTAAAGATTATCAATTTAAATAATTTCCACCAACTAATCATATTTTTTTTATTGAGTTTCCATTTATTTATGTATAATGAAGTGTAAATGGCTAGTAGGGGAGAGTGGTAATGAATGGGCCACTTTTTGGTTTTGAATTTTTGTAATTTTTTCTAACACTTTGTTTTAACTCTAAATTGGTGTTTTAGTTACTTTACTTATCTGGCTATCTAAAAAAGTCATAAAAGTTGGATTAGCACCTGTTTATAATGAATTATAATAGAAAATAAAAATTTTGAAATTTGGCCCATTCAACCCCACCTATGGGGTTGAATGGGCCACTAAATGAATTCAATGAAAACATGTGGATTTAATCTTTTATTTGCTGAATATGACAAAATAAATGTGGCACTTGACATGATGATACAAAATCATACTGATTTAAATTTATATAAACATCAAAACTGATGCAATTAAAATAAAACTGATGCATACCAATTGTAGCAGAAAAATGACTAAATAATGAGATTGTAACAAATAAACATCAAATATATATTTTTAAAAAAAATAACGGATAATACACACTGTGATTTAAAATAAATTATATATTTAAAAAATAATTTTAAAAATCACTTTCAAAAACTTCATCTTCATTTTCAAACTTGTCAAAATTAAATTTTTTTTAAAATTTACTAGACATGGGGAATAAGAAATATCTAACTTAAATTACCAAGAAAGAATATGAAATTGTACTGTGAGGAATATCATATGAAGGAGAGAGGGGGCTTTTTCAAGCCACGCTCTGCGACCAGAGGTCTATTGTACTATAGGAATATAATATAGATCTGCAAATTTTATTTAGAAGTTACTACAAACCTATTTTGATGACAGTAATCTTTATCTATGACAGTCAGTTGTGTTTCATATTAATGCGAAAATCCAAAGAAAAGGAAGAAAAACAATATTTAGGTATGTGAAGTTTATTCCAACGTTAGAGATGCACAAATATGCAGGTATACCGCAGACACGTGTTTCGAGGCTACAAGGAGCCTCTTTTTCAATGCATTGAAAAAGAGGCTCCTTGTAGCCTCGAAACACGTGTCTGCGGTATACCTGCATATTTGTGCATCTCTAACGTTGGAATAAACTTCACATCTATCGCACAAAGGTATTTATTTTCTTAATATTTAGGTAGCCCATTCATTACCATGACATAGTGGCCCATTCAGCCCCACTTATACTTTTGGAATACATTTAGGTTTTTTGAGTACATTGAATTTAAATAACATCAATATACATCTTGAAATTAGTTTATAGATATAGAAAGACTAACTTATACATATGTATGCAGTGAAATACTTGGTACATTTTAGCTAGGAAATGCTTTACTAAAAAGGGAAAAACTTACTTTTCAGTCAGATTCTTGACCATGTCACTCTAGTTTGAAAATGGCTCAGCGCAAACGAATGAAAATTGGATGAGTTTAGTAGAACAAATAGCTACATCTATTGATGGCATCAAAAAAAAAAAAAAAAAAATCATGCAAATACTTTTTCATATTTTGTTAGTGGCGCCCATTCATCACCATGGCCCATTCATTACCACTCTCCCTACATGGCTTATTTATGACAGTATCTCGAATACTTTGATCACTTGTTTAACAGAGTGGACAATATAACAGAGTGGATAAATAAGCCTTTAAAAATATCTGTATAATCACAAAGAAAAGCTAGAATCACAGAACAAGCATAAAGTGGAATAAACAGACTAAAACTGCAAGTCTGTTTGCAATTTCAAGAAAAAATCTATTTTTTTCATCATGAAATCGGCTCTAACAGAATGGACATCGAACAGTTCAAATTAACTACCATAAGAAAAGAATTAGGCTCACCCTGGTTGTTGACTACATAATTCAATGTACCAAGCTAATCACGGCAGTTATACCACCTATATTTTTAAAAAAAATATAACAGATTGAATGCAGTTGTTTATTTTATTTCCAAAAGGCATATAACAGAGTGGACAATTCGAAACATAGAAAATCTAGGGACATGGAAAAATAATTGTGTTTTTTGGGAAATGTTTTTTCATTTGCGTAATAAGCTGCAGAAATGGTGTCAGAAGCGTCTTTTGTGCAGTGCAGTGTCATTTATTTTGTTGTTACATTTCAGTTTAATTTTAAATCACATCTAAAATTCTAGCAATTTGAAGCTGGGACACGTCATTTTCTCCTTCTTCTGACAAAGATATTTTTTTTTGTGTAATTTCTAAATGGATTATACCTAATCAATTGATACTTGATAGCACAAAATTAAATGGAGAACCATTAAAAATACACTTAATGGGTGGTAGTTATTACAATTGATTTTAAAAAATTGTAAAGTCTCGGACATGATTTGTACCATTTTCGTCGGAATGACCCATATCCGATTTCCGCTTCAAGGTCACCCGCCATCTCTTCGTGGTCAAGCTTTCCAATTTTTAAATTTAACAATTGAAACTCGTTGCATTGCAAGGTTTACTATTTTTTGTTCATGTGGGCTTTTCCCTCGATCGTAGGTCTAGCATAATGTTTTTCTAAACCTAAAGTACGTGCACGTGTTGTGTGTGTTGTTTGGTAGTCTTATAGCCAAATGAAAAGGTCCAGAACTATGGGATTTTGTTTGCAGGTACCCTAGATTAAATCTTGCTGCACTTCGAAAGAGTTTTTTTTTTTTTTTTTGCTTCAAAATTGGAATTTGGTATTGTTTTAAATTCCAATTTTAAGCGAAAATTACAGTTTTTTTAAGAATAGCCTAAAATACTCTTTTTTTTTTAAAAAAACTTCTCGCAAGAAATTACAGACTCAAAAAGCCCTTAAAAATGATTTCAGCGCTTTTACTGAGAGAAATAAAGCCTCCGTTACTTCTAGCAACGGAGCAACTTCATTCATTGTGTCCGATCTAACAAAGAATATTAACCCCGAAAAATAAATTGGTGGTTTATTTCAGTTATTCAGGCTGTTATACATTAGCCGTAATAAAAATAAAACATTTGAGAATTAAGCTTTGATCAAATTAATGGTTTTTTCTACTGATATTGTTACATATTTTCTTCATAATTAAAAAAGCATTAAAATTAACCATCTTGAACAACGAATCACTGAAATAACGTTTGATAATTGCCGAAGCTAGGAATATTCGGTACTTTTCTGTTATAGATACGTCAATTGCTTTGGCGACTACTGTTTACCTTGGCGAACATAGAAAACTAACATGTATTTCAATGCCATGTGAACTTTCCTTTTTTCTGATTTTACATTTTAATGGAACTTTTTATGTTGATTAATGACTCAATACATTTATTTGTGGGATTATTTTACATGTTAGTGGAGCTATTAAAGTTGATTTACGGAATTATTTTAATGGTTTTTCTTTCACGGTATTTTTTCGTTTGTTTCCTTTTTCTAATTATTATTATTATTGTTATTATTATTTGTATTTGGCGGCTCGTTTCACATTTGATGGCTTTTTAAAATTATCTTGCGAGTTATTTTCCTGTTTTTGTCTTGTTTAGTTTTAAACTCCATTAAATAATGAAAGAATGTTTTCTAACGCCAAACAAGTAGTTTCTATGTCATTTTGATCAAACATGGCGCTAATAAATAAAATGAAAAATGATCAAAAACGAGCTTTGACGTATCTATAACGAAAAAGTACGCCAAAACAAACAATTACTGAAATTACGTTTAATTATTGTCAAATCTGGGAATGTTCTTCAACATCTTTCGATGATTTACTCGTCATATGTATCTAGGTAGCATTTTAAAGAAGATGGAATGGGTAAAGTACAAATTCCTTTGGGCAGCAACCAGCTTTTGCTCAACACTTTTCTGATGGATATTCTGCATGCATGTTTTAAAGACAATGGCCTAACGAAGTGGTTCGCAAATGACGGTAAAATACAGTCATCGACAACAGTAATAAAACTGCAGACTGTAGTTGTTGATAACCTTTCATTGTTGCACCTGAAGTTTAAAAAGTAACTGGGAGGCCAATGCAATGAATCATTTAGAATTAATTTCGCACACTGCACAAGATTCCAATAGTCGTTTATCGGACTGGACATCAGTTCAGCGTGGATATCGGGTGAAAAGAGAGGATTCATTTGCACAATTCTGCTGAAGATTTTACGCAAGGCCGCAATGTCTACTCTCACTGGAATTCTAGCTCGGGTGGCACCAAACTCCTCACAGAAGATACTACCATATCGCATCAATTGAAGAAGCAAAAATGGATTTCTTGTTTCGACTGCCATTAGTATTGGACTTCGCCAAACCCCGTCAGCATAAATCCATGCATTGGCCAGTCTATAAGCAGAAAACAAAATTTTTTCTTCGTAAGCGGGTCTTAGAAAGTATTCAAAATGTCTTTCTTGCCCAACGAATGTAGGACAGTCACCTGGGGTTGGACAAAATATACACCCGAAATGACCATCAATTTCGTACGTCATAGTCAAAAGTTTTGAAATGTAGTCTCTGTCATTAAGTTGTGACCAGTAAGCCCGTTGGATCATGTAATGTAAAACATCTTTATAAAGCTGTTTATCAGTTCTTGAAGATGTAAGAAAACGGAGTTCGTCACACAGATTTATTATCGTCCAACATTGATTTTGAGTTAGATGTAACTGATCATTGATCGACATAAATTGATTAATTTTAGAAATGATTATGTTTTTCTTGTTGCGTTTGGACATTTGACGTTTATCAACGGTTATGAAAAAAAAAAAAAATACTTTACTTTGAAAAGCTAACTTGATTAGGATGAATGATTGAGGGATTTCAAAATGGAGATTTATTTGTGAAAAGTAATCAAAATAAAACGAAATGTTAGCTGTTGCCATCTCACACGTGGTAAAAGCGATGTTTTATTTTATTTTTTAATTGAAACAATTGCCATTTTTTGAAGTGAAACTTTTTATACGAGTCTTTGAAATTTTGATCAGCAATCTTTTAGTGTGACGGAAGTGACGTCTCGGGAAAAATTTCGATAATTGGGAATCTTGCATTCTTCATTCGTTGTTGTCAATTTTTGAAAGCCAATCGCATAGAGTTACTATGAGACAGCAGGGTTACCAAATAAAATTATTCACGCAAAAACTGAGAAGACTGTGCCAGATTCCTAATTATCGAAATATCCCCAGCTTTCGCAACAAAAAGCTTCACTTTAAAATAAAAACTCTTTCATACGTATGACTTAACTTGAATCAAAGAAATTTTCGAAAACCTACATTAGTTGAACAGTTTAAAATCAAAAATCCACATATGTATGCTTGCTTTAGTTTAGACTTGAAATTAATTTGTTAAATTTATTAAAAAAACTGTGATAAAAATTATTTTTCATTGTTTTTGAAAAAAACAAATATTTTTTATGCTTCAAGCATATTAAATGAATTTTTGTCTTCAGTATAATCAACTATTTCTAAAGCTTTCATCTTTCTTCTAAAATAAAATATGCTATTTTTTCAACCAAGATTTGCAGCATCCCAGCAAAAAAGTAATTGAATTTTATGTTTTAAACTCAATTTGTCGTTTACAATGTTTTTTGTAAACGGAAGTAAACTTTTTGCACTTTTCACTATCAAAATTCCACATCCGTTCATTCGTAAATGGAGTTTTAATTTTGTAACAATTTTCTCGTATTTTCAATTACTATATCAGCAGACTATGGAATTCTGAAACACTGCAAGTGAAAGCTTCCAAATTTTCACTGACATGTCACACAATAAAACATCCTGTGAACACGACACATTCACTGTCACCGTGGCGGATAATCTTCCGGCAGACCGGAAATTACGTAGACTGTTGGAAAACGGAAGTCAACACGATAGACAGCTCCCAATTTCCAGGCATCGAATATCATCTCGATAGCTGAAGATGAGATGGAAAATCTGAACGCGGCGGATTTAGCCGTCCAATCAGGACGCCAACTGCTTGTTTATGTTCTGAGAACTTTCGGTATTTTTTTCTCTCACTTCTTCTGTGAAAAGTATTTTGAGCCCTCATTTTCGAGTAGAAGCTGTCAGAGTTTTGCATAATTAGATATTTACTATGCACTATATCTTGGGAAAGTTTTCAAGGATTTCGGAACTTAAATATGAGTTAAGTTTGTGTTGTGGATGATTCCGTGAAAATTGTGTTTTTGTTTGAAATTTCTCTCCTTGGAAATCAGCTCAATAGTTGAAAATATGTTAGTGGATAAGTAGGCAGCTTTAGTAAGAACTTATAACATGATAGGATATTATATAACATGATAGGATTATTGTTTTTCCTTTTTTTCTAGAATATTAAGGATCAGTTGCTCAGTTTTTAATTCACGTTTTTTCTTAATTTTAATTTTAGATGCCTGTACTCTTTATTTTGCAATTAGTCTACTTTTACGAACACAACATTTTTGCTTTTAAAGTTGTTCAAAGTGTGAACGACGTTAGATAGCTCCAGCTTTCACAAAAGCTATTACTATATTAAAAAACTGAGAGAAAAAAAAACGGACTCCAAGGATTTTTTGATATTAATATGAATCTCGTAGGCTAGAACACACATAAAATTAAAATATGTTTTTAAAAAAATCTAGATAGCATGGGAAAATACGCGAAAAAGAAAATACTTACAACTACTAAGTTTTACTAGTCGCAAAAGCAATGTTAAGAGGAAGAATTGTAAATCGTTTTAAAAAAGCCGTGCTAGCGTAAAAAATCAATTGCAAGTATTATATTCGTTTATAAATATTTCTATTGTTACATAATTCAGTGCTAAGTAACTTGGAAGCGCCAAACAAATTCCATCATACGCATTAACCCTTTAACTGTCAAGTTATTTTGATTTTTAACACTTTTCCAAGCACAAACCCGAGAAACAGTCGGATTTGACAAAGAGATGAAGCCGAAATAAACGTCTCCCTATATATACACTGCTCGACATTGAAAATGCAACACCAAGAAGGAGTAGTCAGAAATTGATGAAATTTGGTAAGAAGACAGAGACAGCATGGAACAATAAGTGATATTTATTTCAAAATAAATAAGCAAAATTTAGAGCGAGGACGGCGTCGGCTCAGTAAGAAGTAGGACCACCGCGGACAGCGATGCACGAAGAAACACGTCTAGGCATGGAGTCAATAAGCCTGCGGATGGTGTCCTGAGGGATGGCACTCCATTCCCTTTCAACCATTTGCCACAGTTCGTCCTCTGAACGAGGCAGTGACAGGTTCTGCAAACGGCGTCCAATCACGTCCCATACATGTTCGATTGGTGACAAGTCAGGAGAGTATGGTGGCCAGGAAAGCATCTGTACACCTCGTAGAGCATGTTGGATGATTCGAGCACTGTGAGGCCGGGCGTTATCCTGTTGAAAAATTGCATTTGGCAGACCCTGAAGGTAGGGGATTGCCACCGGCCGCAGTACATTATCTACATATCGTTGGGCCGTCATAATGCCCCGAATACGAACTAGAGGTGATACGGAATTGTATGCAATAGCGCCCCAAACCATTATGCCACGTTGTCGCGCTGTGGGGCGTTCCACAGTTAATGCCGGATTCGATCTTTCTCCACGTCGACGCCACACACGTATGCGATGACTATCGCTGGACAAACAGAAGCGGGATTCATCTGAGAACACTACGGTTTGCCATTCTGCTATCCACGTCGCTCTGGTTCGGCACCATTCCAAACGTTGGAGTCTGTACTGTGAGGTCAATGGCAGTCTTCTTAGCGGGCGCCGTGATTGCAGGCCACGTGCAACCAGTCGACGGGAAATGGTTCTGGTCGACACAGGAACATCCAGGGTACCTTGCACGTGCTGCAGAATCGACGTACAAGTGACTTGCGGGTCCGCCACAGCTTGTCGGTGAATCCGTCGATCCAAGCGGTCTGACGTCACTCTGGCTGCACCTGCACCCCTCTATGTGGCTACATTTCCTTTTTTCAACCATCTCCGACACAGCCGATGCACAGTGCTTGCATCCATGTGGGTATCAGCTGCAATTTGACGTATGGACCAACCTCCCCTTCTCAGTCCGATCACCATACCCCTTGTAAAGTCGTCTATATGCTGGAAGTGTCTTCGTTGAGGACGGCGTGGCATTTCTTCCTATCACACGTATCCTTCGAGACAAAAACCAAATTTCTCCGATAATTAGTCTGGCAGAAAAACCAACATGAACATAGCCCACTTTTCAACTTCATTCTCTTATATCTTACTTCACGTGCGTCGGAGAGCTGCGCATTTCATATCATTTGCATAACTCAGTGACGTGCGTCTACGGTAAAATTTGCATGAATTTCTGACCACTCCTTCTTGGTGTTGCATTTTCAATGTCGAGCAGTGTATTCGGGTATACGAATGCACTCAAAAAAAAAAAAAAAAAATACCCTGAGTAATACTCGGGCGTGACATTTTCGAAAACCAGCTGTGCCCGAGACTATCTCGGGCATGACAGTTAAAGGGTTAACATCCATTCTTTCGATTGGCACCAATATTTTAAATGTGCGAGTAATCTGAAAATCAACACTTGTAATTAAAAAAAAAAAAAAAACAATTTTTTGAAATTATACTCATATTTAATCTTCTGGTTAAATCAAAGAATAATTTTCAATAGTATAAAATTAAAGAATTCACGTGATTAACATTTTAAATATTAAATGAGAGCTAGAAATATGCTGTACAGTATTTATTAATTTAATATATATTAGCATATTTTCACTTTAAATGTTTTGCACAACTAGTTATGTGCATGTGGACGAAGTGAAATAGTTCATATCATTTACTTAATCAAACATTTTTTTTAAATCTCTTTCTTATTTATTCATTCTTTCACTCATTTTTTCCGGTATTCACTCACTATTTTATTATTTTGTTAATTGTTTCTCATATTAATTAACGATTGCGTTTATTTTTTTATAATCTAGGTATTCCTTTGTTCATGTATTCTTTTAATTGCTCATTGATGATCAGATTTATTTTTAATCATCAAAAGTGAAAATTTTTGTCAAAACAAAATGTTTCAATGAAAGTTATTTTGCAAAACAACATTGATATTTTTTTACTGTACTCTTTGAAACAAGTTTCCAATTTGCTCATTTTTGAAAGAAAAAAAAAGTTAACGTAAAAAAATACTTTGTCCCACATGCTCCTACTTGGTCTTATGTATCAGTGAAACATATTCTTTTGTAAAGAAAACAAATAATTTACTATCTCATCAACATTTTTCTGTTGTGAAGAGGAAATACAGTGTCATGTATTCAATCTTTTATATCGTCACTCAAGATTTATTCTAATTTGCTAGGATTTTCCTTACAATATCCCTTGTGTTTCAACCTATTTTTGTGAATAAATTCTTGGCATAAATCTTCCTCCCTTCATTTAAGATACAATTGAAAAACAATTTACGAAACTAAAATTAATTTTAGACGATTTTTTTGTAATATATTTATATGGTATATGAATATATTATATTTATATACCACATTTATTATTTTTTGTAATATTTTTTTGTAATATATAATATATTCATCTCTTTTGGAAGTTTCTTTTTTTGCTTTGTAGAATTTTTTTTTAAACGGGAAAAGATATCAATAGTTTAAAGTTAAAGCTTATCGCTAAATAATTGAAAATATAGTTTTGAATTTTGTTGTGGAACGAAATAGCAACAGCTCATTAGTTATTATAATAATTATCGTTACTGTTATTATTAATATTACTATTATTGTTGTCATTATTATCATTATTTTTTTCTCTAATTAGAGTTATTGAACACAGAAAGCTTGGAAACAGTTGCATTTCGTTTTCTACTTGATAGAAAAGCACTTAATTTCTTTTAATGTAGTAAGTAAATTAAACATTAAAAATACGGTTGCAATAAGATATGCAAAAATGTGCATAAAAATGAATAAATAACTTCAATGAAATTCGACAAATGAATAGAGAAAACTGACGTTTCAAAGCCACGATGGATCATGTTGTCTTGCTGTTTTATGTAATGGCCTTTAACAGTTTTGCCGACGTCCTTTTTTACGTTTGGGCATTAATGAAGGGACTCATCACGTAACCTCGAATCATCTTTTTGCTCTTATTACTATTTCTCCAAGCGTTTGCGCTTTATATTTTCTAATGTCAAGCTTTTTTCCTATTTTTATCATTTTCAATGTTTATTTTCTATGTAATACGATGATATTTGAAATAAGAATAAATGAAATAAAATCATACCAATTTCAAAGTTCATGGGGGAAACGTACCTAAAAAAAAACCTTCCTCAAAAAAAAAAAAAAAAAAATGAGAATTGTAGATGAGAATTTGTGCTGAAATTAGAATGAAATTCGCGCTGCCTTAGTAAAATATTTCTTGCTTTTCAGAGAAAACCTCTTTGATCTATTTAAAAATTGAACCACATTGAAAGGCGAAATACATTGTCCCAAGAAGTATTTATTACCAACATAAAATAATGTTTCTAGTAAAGTAGTCTCTCCAAGATGATATTTAACTTGTTCATATTCCATGAAGTTTTTAAAATTTTTATTCTAAATTTTAGTGTTATATTTTTCTTGTATGCTCTAACATTTTCTGAAGGTTCTCTGGATCTTGACGGAAGCTTTGGGTGTCATGAGTAAATAACCTACAAATAAAATTCATACTTTTGAAAGAAATGCTTATATCTTCGTAAATATATAATTGATACTTTCACGAAAGTTTTATAATATCAAAAATATAATATTGAATGTCTATAATAAAATTTATATGGTTCATAAACTGAATAATTCTCCTAATTGTCGCTTCAAAATGTAAAAAAAATCCGCGTAAAAGTAAATTAGGTCGTTAAGAAAAAAACCTCCTTTTTATTTTACTTACATTGAGATATCTGTTATTTTTGCACACGTTAATCTGTCTCTCTATTATTTGGTTCCTGCTCTTAAAAGCATAAGTCTTTAAAGCATAAAATTGTTTTTATGTAAGGCCCCTATATAGCGGCTCTATTTTTATGAAATTTAAACAATAAAACTAGCTGTTGTGGCCGTCATGAAACTTTCTTCTATATCTATCTTATGAATTCCGGTTACAAAATAAAATACGTACTCGCCCAAATAATTGGAGACAGCTCCAATTTCCCAATTATCATAATAACCCTGCAAATGCAGAATCAATGAGCGAAATTGGAAATCATTGCAAAAGCCTTGTTTAGATTAATTACAAACATTTTATTTGTTAGTAAAAAGAAATTGGCAATGGTCAAAAATTTCAAATCATTGAAAGTTTTCAGTTGTTTTGATAACTAACCCTTTAAGCGGTTTGCCCGTACGGTGTACGTGCTACCCGAAATTGGCCTCATCTGGTTTGCCCGTACGGCGTACGGGCATCGATATTTTCAGATTTCCTTTTCTGGTTTTCCCGAACTGTTCGGAAAATTATAAACCTCAAAATTCACTGTAAGTGTGAGAGAAATTTTTGCATAATTTGTAAACCATTCATTACTGCATGCAGAATGTACTTGAAAAAAGCAAATATTTCGGGATTTTGTGACCAAAATTGTAAAGTAAAAAATATTGTAAAAGCATTGAAAACGAAAAAAAAAAAAAAAAAAATAAAAATTCTTTATATTCTTATTCTGTTAAGTATGGTACTTAACTATATGCAATAAAAAAATGCCTTTTTTGGAAGCATTTCTGGTAAAATAATTGACCGTTTAAAGGGTTAAATGGCGTGAAAGCGATTTTTTAATGAATTTTTCTCATTGTTGACTAAGCGCAAAAATCACCCCACCCTACCTCTGGGGCGATTGGCGCCAAAATTTAATCGTTGCTTGCTTCTATATTGAGTTAGTGTTATTCCAAATTTCATTCAAATCGCAGCAATATTTCTCGAGATACAGTAGGTGCAATGACAAAATAAGCTTTTTTGATTGCTTCACCCCCCTTCGAGATATTGACACGCAAATTGAATCAGCACCTGTACTCAGTATGGTCTACCTATGGACCAATTTTCGTTTGATTCCGCCGGTTACTTCCTGAGATATAGCAATCACCCACGAGCAGAACACGTGCGATTGCTCCACCCCCCCTTTAAGGAATTCGCTAAAAAAAGTCAGGTGTACCAGTTCACATGGTGGTACATATGTGCAAAAATTTTTGTTCGATTTCATGCAGTAGTTTTTGCTCTAGCGCGGCCACAAAAACTGGTCACACACATACAGACTCACACACACACACACACACAGACAGACATTTCCCAAAAATGGTCGAAATGGACTCAGCGCACCTCAAAACGTGCAAATCCGTCAAAATTCGTCATTCGAAAATTTTCACGAATCCAATACTTTCTTCTATATATTAGCTATAGAAGAAAGTAATAATGTGGAAAAGGAAATTTAAATTATGTAACATTACAGCTTTTAGATGCACACAATGATCTGAATGGTTTCAATTCTTGATTGTGAAAACCTTTTTTTTGTCAGAAACGATAGTTTTTTTTCCTCCTTCAAACAATGGAAGATTTCGAGGTAAATAAAAAAATACTCCCAGATGTAACTTAACAAAGCGTATTGATTTCTTTATTTATCACTTTGTTTCGGAAATGATTTTTGTGCTCGAACTCAACGGCAAAACAATTCAGCGCTGACCCCCCCCCCCCCCAAACAACGGAAGTTTAATACACAAATACAATTCTCTTTTATCATAGACTAAATGCAAAACACGTCAATTATGCGATTTGATAGGGTGACGATGGGAACAACTGTGAAATTCGCGACAGCAGAAATTCCATCCGGAATACTAGCGGTTAATAGCATCAGCCTGGCTATTCGCACTTGCTTTCCTTCCCGGAACCAATGCTTCGTATTCGATTGTCACAGAGAATTCCATTTAGGGGGAGAGGAAATGTGATAAGGCTCAGAATGCGAGCTATTTTCATTATGCTGGGGATTGATTTGCAGTTTTGTGAATGGAACTATTTTGCGTTTGGAGACGAAATGACGTGTCGGAGGGTGCTCGATAATGATGGGAATCTTTTGTTGTGAACATATCTGGTTTTAATGTCATCGTTTCAATCAGGGGTTCCAAAAATTTTTGTTCCGTGGACCCCTTGCCTAGTTTTCGAATTTCCCGTGTACCCCTTCCTTGGGGTAGTTTCAAAACTAGGGATGCACCGATTAATCGGCAGTACCGATTAATCGGCCATAATCGGCCATTTTGCCGATTATTAATAATCGGTAAAATGTTGCCGATTAATCGGCGGAAAAAATATTTTTTAAATATGTTTTTAAAGTATAATTTTACTAAGAAATTTTGGTAAGCAATATTATCAACTGTAAAAAAATAATTTTCTGCAGTCCTTACTATGTAGTATGAAAGTGTACAGAGTAAATACAAAACAAATAGTTCATTCAGTGCATAAAACTGAATTCTATATCAAAAGATAGCCCACACGGCTGCTATTCATATGACACTATTAGGAATAATTAAATTCTTGAACTTTTAAATTGGAATACAAAAACATGAATATTTCATATTGTTTATAATTAATCAAATTATGGTCTAAATAAAATTACTTTTTATGTGCCTTGAAAAAGAAACAAAGCTGAAAAAATTTATAAACAAGAACTTTTTTTTTTCAAACAAACGTACAACGCGTAGCAGGAGAGTGCAATGAGTAAAAATAAAAAAAATTCCAAGAAGGTAACATAAAAAAAAATAATTCTCACAGTTATTATAAATTTTTTAGTTAATTATTTTTTTCAGTTTTGAATAAATGCACACATAGAGACAATTTTGCTATATTTTTTATGTGTCAATACTTTTTTTCTTATCATAAAGCTTTTTGAAAACCTCTAATTTTCACAAAGAATAAGTCTTGATTTAGCGGCTTCTAATAATTGAAAAATAAATTTGAATTGAAAGATCTCCTAAATTAAAGTTCTCACACCAAGTAATACACTGAAGTGACAAAAGTCATGGGATACCTCTTAATATCGTGTCGGCCCTCCTTTTGCCCGGCGAAGTGCAACAACTCGACGTGGCATGGACTCAACAAGTCGTTGGAAGTCTTCTGCAGGAATATTGAGCCATGCTGTCTCGATAGACGTCCATAATTGTGAAAGCGTTGATGGGGCAGGATTTTGGGCACGAACAGACCTCTCGATGGTGTCCCATAAATGCTCAATGGGATTCATGTCGGGCGATCTAGGTGGCCAAATCATTCGTTGGAATTGTCCAGAATTTTCTTCAAACCAATTGCGAACAGTTGTGGCCCGGTGACATGGCGCATTGTCATCCATAAAAATCCCATCGTTGTTTGGGTACATGAAGTCCATGAATGGCTGCAAGTGATCTCCAAGTAGCTGCACATAAGCATTTCCAGTCAATGTTCGGTCCAGTCGCACTAGAGGACCAAGTCCATGCCATGAAAAAACAGCCCACACCATTACGGAGCCACCACCAGCTTGAACAGTGCCTTGCTGACAGTTTGGGTCCATGGCTTCGTGGGGTCTGCGCCACACTCGAACCCTACCATCGGCTCTTACCAGCTGAAATCGTGACTCATCGGACCAGGCCACGGTTTTCCATTCATCTAGGGAGCAACCGATATGCTCACGTGCCCACGAGAGTCGCTGCAAGCGATGTCGTTCTGTCAGTAAAGGCACTCGAGTCGGTCTTCTGCTGGAATAGCCCAAGAAATCCAAATTTCTCCGCACAGTTCTAGCAGACACGTCCATTGTACGTCCCACATTGATTTCTACGGTGATTTGACGCAGTGTTGCTTGTCTGTT
Source organism: Uloborus plumipes (assembly GCA_038373865.1). Classification (NCBI taxonomy): domain Eukaryota; kingdom Metazoa; phylum Arthropoda; class Arachnida; order Araneae; family Uloboridae; genus Uloborus; species Uloborus plumipes. The sequence continues at coordinate 14,798 of JAXGGA010019549.1, forward strand.
AGAATTTACGACTCTTTGCAGACGTCGCCGGTCTCGATCTTTAAGTGCAGGCGGTCGACCACTGCGCTGTCCATGGTGGGATGTTATGCCTGAAATTTCATACTCTCGGCACACTCTTGACACAGTGGATCTGGGAATGTTGAATTCTCTAACGATTTCCGAAATGGCATGACCCATGCGTCTAGCTCCAACTAACATTCCGCGTTCAAAGTCTGTTAATTTCACGTCGTGCGGTCATCATCACGTTAAAACCTCTTCACACGAATAACTTGAACAGAAATGAAAGCTCTGTAAAAGCACTGCGCATTTATACCTGTTCTGTGCGATGCTACTGCCATCTGAAAATTTGCATATTGCTATCCCATGACTTTTGTCACTTCAGTGTAAATAATTCCTATTTTTTCTTTTTTTAATTTCATGTCTAGTTACCATAATTAACAACGTGTTAAATATGTTATGTGTGAACGTAATTTTATTAACAATAATATCGGCTCAAAGGTTTAAAAATTGGTTTACTGAACTTGAATAAAATTTTGAATTTATCTTGAGAGAGTTAGGAAAAAATAATTTTTTTTCACAAAAAAAAAGTAGTAACTATTTCTAAAATCGGAATCGTAAAAGAAAGAAAAAAAAAGAAAGGAAAACAGTGATGATGATATTGGTAGTATTAAAAATAATCAATTTGATCATTAATCGGCTTGGCCGATTAATCGGCCGATTATAAATAGCCGATTAATTGGTAATCGGTAATCGGCCAATTTGCTTATCGGTGCATCCCTATTCAAAACTAATCCTGAATGGTAATAATATAATAGCTCAGGCATTCTAAAACCGGGAATTAAATGGTTAAGTTCCATTTGTTGATGTTCTAAAACAGCCAGATGATAACTTTCTAAAAGATTCAGTTTGATAGTTTTGCCGTAGAGTAAAAAATTAAAATTTAAGTAAAAAGAAAACAGATGAAGAGAAAAACGTAACATTTTTATGTATACCTTCATAAAAATTATGACACAAAACTTAAATCAGCAAATATTCTTACATAGAGTAAGTGTACAAGGAAAAATAATAAGACTTTTAAGTGGGGCAGAGTGAGTTTGGTGCATCAACAAAAGGACCTGTATTTGCATCTTGTGGACCCCCAGTTTTTTCTTTCCTTCATATGGACCCCTTCCAAACTCCAGGGGACCCCTGGGGGTCCCTGTGGACCACTTTGGGAATCACTGGTTTAAATTTATTTACTAAGAGCAGGGGTTCCTAACCTGAGAGTAGGGAATTCAAATGGGGTTTTGAAGCATTTAATATGGGGTTGTTGTGATTTCCTATTTTTTTAATTATATAATTTTAGAGTTCTAAAGCTATTACGTAAAACAAAAAAGCATTTTTCCTTTGCACCGATGTTGAAACTTCGATTAATCTCATTAACAAAAGTATATTTTTGCGTTCTTGCTTTTTTTTTTTTTTTTTTGTTCTCATAGAATTGAAATTGTATTTTTTGTCAATTGTAGATTGACACCTCTTTTCCAAGTCTTAAAAAGAGGGTCAGTTTACATTTTTTTTTTTAAATTTTTGTCCAGATCTTAGTGAGAAATTGTAAGACAGAAAATATTTAAGTTATACCACACGTCAGCCATACCATGGATTGTGCAACTCTAGTTTCGTTGCTTGCTAGCCCCTCATCTTATGGAGCGTCCCAGGACCCCACTGCTGTTTAGTCACCACTGCATAGGCCTATAGGGGTGGATACAGAAATCGTTTTTGGGAAGGCTCTGAAAAGTAAAAAATCCCCCACCCCCTTATGACTTTTTTTAAAGCTATCATGATGATCCTTCAAAATGTTTTTAAAGAACCCTTAAAGACAAATAATCTATTTTATAGAACGTAAATATTAGGGATGCACCGATAAGCAAATTGGCCGATTACCGATTAATCGGCTAATGATTCTGGGCAGATTAATCGGTACAGCCGATTAATGATTAGGATTATTTTTAATATTACAAATTTCACCCTCACTTTTCTCCCTTTCTTTTGCAATTCCGATTTCAGAAATAGCTACTTATTTATTCCTGAGAGAAGATTTGTTTTTCTCAATTTTTCCAAATCTCTCAAAATACATAATTTCAAATTTTATCAAATTTCTCAGAATTAATCAACATATTTTTGTGAATAAAATTGCACTAAGAGCCTAGACATTAGAATTATTTAAAAAAAAAAATAGAGGAAAGCTGTGGTGGGCACTTTAGTTGAGGTTTGTTTTTAATTCAAATTATTTTTTCAATTATAAGTTGCTATTTATTCTAAGTCTTTTATTCTTTGAATTTTAGAAGTTATCTCAAAGCATAGCTATTAGATAAGAGAACGCGAAGCAGCAAGCGTATATGGCTTTTGACTGTGTTGTGTCTAAACCTGAAAATGTATAGAATCTATCCTGCTGTTCACTTTCAATAGACTTGTTGTGAGAATGAAAGTCAATTATGTACTTGAAAGTACCTGGGACGGAGCCCCCTACCTTTCTGTCATCTCATTGGGTGAGAATGGAGAGCGGCATGAGCCTGGACCAATTGTGAGCTGGTAAATGTGCCAAGAGGAATTGCTTAGATTTAAATAAAAATTTAAATTTAGTAAAGCTAACATGAATATAAGTTAAAGCTAACTTGTTGTGATTATTGAGAAATACTGCAGTTATTTCACTTCTAAGAGTGCCAAAGAAACTGACAACTAATGTAAGAAACGTACACCAGCGAGAGATCGTAGCAATGGTTAGCTTCTATAAGACGATTTCTGCCTCCAGCTCGGTTGCGGTTCAAAGCCAAACTGATGATTCCCAATGAGGATGAAGCTGCCGTATCCGAATGGCATAGGCGAGCTGGTTCATGAAGTTTTGCCTTAGCATTGGCTTAGGGGCTGTAAATTATTTCTTCAAACATTGCAGTTTTTGAAATAAAAAACGAAAACAAACTGACAAACGTACAGCAAAAATAAATTATCAATTTTACAATGAACAGATAAGAAGAAATTATAGTTTAACAAAACTAAAAAATACGCTTTTTAATTTAAATGTAATATACTTAATAGTATCATTTATACTAAAGGTTCAACTATATTTTTCACGATACTCTAACAGATTTCCCTCTGATTTTTAAAACTATTGAATATATGCTAAGTTTGCATGCACTTATAATACATCAACATGTAATATAGTTTAGCCTTTAGTATTAATAATACCCGCCTTTAGTATTAATAATTTATACCGAGAGAGCAGTATGGATACAGAAAAGGACATAGCACTATTGACCAAATCTTGTTTGTTTGTCAGAACATTGGTGGGCTTCATATTTTGTGCATCATGAATCACACTGCAGCAGCCCTCTTGGACATGTCTAGGGCATTTGACAGAGTATGGCGCCAACTTATGATTGTTAAGCTGCATAACTCCTTTGACATTAAGGGCAAAATGCTCCCGTGGATTTCGGATTTTCTCCGGGATAGATCAATTATAGTTAAGTACACTAACACCCTCTCGGATCCTTTTGGAATAAAACAAGGTGTTCCGCAGGGCTCGGTCTTGAGTCCAGTATTGTTTTCCTTATATATCTCTGGTATCGAAAAAGTCATTAACAAACATTGTAAAATGGGCATATTTGCAGATGATATCATCATCTACAACTCAAGCCCTGATATTGAAGACATTGAGCTTAAACTTAATAATGTTCTGGATGAGGCTTACCATTTTGCTGAACAACATAAATTAATTTTTAATGCCTCAAAATCTATTTCCACCTTTTTTACAACCGACAGACATCTATTTAATTACCAGCCTCGAGTTTTAATGGGTGGAACTCAATTGAGCTATAATAAAAATGCCAAATACCTTGGTTATATCCTTGATCAGGAAATCACAAGTAATAAACATATTGAAGCACAAGTTCTTAAGGCGAGACAAAGGCTGAATAACCTCAAATATATATCAAGTCAAGATTGTGGTGCAGATGCTCGCACACTTCGCACTACATATATCTCCCTTGTTAGGCCAATACTGGAGTACGGCTTTCCGATTTATTCCTGTGCTTCCAAGACTAGCCTGGATAAGCTTGAGAGAGTGCAGCACAGCGCAGCAAGAGTCATCACAGGGCTACAACATAGTTGTCCAAATGAAATTGTGGATTACGAAAGTTATTTGCCATCTCTTTCCCAGAGAAGAACCCTGTGCCTTACAAAATATTATAACAAGCTAATTAGCTATAACGAGCAAAACAGAACTTCTGGCCATCTCCTTGATTGGACCAACAACCAACGACTAAAGAAGCACAGCCCCTTTTCCTACGCCAGGACACTAAATCTCCCTTCTTCGAATGTAGAGGGTCACTCGTTGAAACCACTAGGGGCCGGATTAGAACTTGACGGAATTTACTTCCATGAAGAGCTCCTAACAACTGTGACAAAAAACTCGGAGATTCCGGCTCTCGTTAAGCAACTGGCACTTGAAACAATCCATAATATCCCACCTTGTTCTCTGAAAATCTACACAGATGGTAGCAAAGGTGAGGGTGGAGTCTCGGGCAGTGGGGTATATGTAAACACAATCTCTGGAGTACAGGAATTTAAAATAAGAAACCCAGATAACTGTTCCGTGTTTAGATCAGAGCTAGTTGCCATTAGAAGAGGTTTACACTATGCAGTAGAGGTGGGGGACCAATTTAGGTACATCTGGATTTTGACCGATAGTCGCGCTTCGGTTCAGCATCTCTGAAATTGGAGCACTATTGGAGATCAAACTAGCCTGGACATTCTAAATATTCTTGAGAGACTATCACCCAAGCATACAGTGCATTTCCAATGGATCCCCTCGCATGTTGGATTAGAAGGGAACGAAAAGGCGGATTTCTTGGCCAAGTCGGCGTCAGAGGAGGGAGTTAACCCAGGAGGAACGCTCACATCTAGTGAGATTACATGGTTTTTGGTTTTATGGGGGTTGTCTAGCCCAGCTAGACAACCTGAGATAAGTAAGAAGAAGATTAATAATAGTTTTTAATGTATTACTTCATAATTTGTAAAGAACGTGAATTTTATCGTTTTTTCAAG
>JAXGGA010019550.1:0-19875 GCA_038373865.1 Uloborus plumipes
ATGCTTCATATTTTTCATCTTGATAATTTCTTAAAATTTATATTTCGTTGTTTACAAAATACATAGAAAAAAAGCTATTTTTGAAGAAAATTATGAATTTTAAGCCTCGTTTGGGGTACCTTAATATTTTTTAATTTGGATAAATGATTTTTCGGGACATGTTGGGATCTAGGAGAAGCGTTTTATCAGCATGAAATTTTGAATTTCCGGAAAAAGTTTTTTCCGATTTGGCCTAGTGAAAAAGGGATAGTTCGCACTTTCGGACGCAAGTCGGCACGGGTTACCGTTGTTCAAATTGCATGAAACTTTTTTTACAACTGTTTTGATGTAAAAGGAAAAAAATAAGAGGGTATGCGTTACGAAATTCCGACTTTCGGTTTTTTTGGGACACCCTAGTGTACACATATGAGTTATCAGCTCGAAACTTGCTATTTCTAAAGCTGAAATCTGTTTTATTCAAGTACTTAAACTCAATTCATTACTTTTTTTTTCAATTCTTAAACTATAAAAATTGATTTTGTCACACCAGTATTTACATTATGTTTTATTTACTTGTTGCCATCAGATACTTTAAAAAAAATATTTTTGTGATAAGTAGGCACCGTAAACAAGGGTTACTTAGACCCTAGGAGGTTACTTGAGCCCATCACAGACAATGATAAAATCTGGGTTTGGTACTTATTAGTTAAAGACTTGCATGTTGTTTCTTGTTTCTACACCAGGTAGAAGCACTCTGCAGTCTCTAATGCTAGTACCAAACCCAGATTTTATAATTTTACTATTGGGCTCAAGTAACCCCCTAGGGTCCCAGTAACCCTTGTTAACGGTACAGCATTAACAAAAAAAATAAAATAAAAACAAGAAAATGTTTAGTTACTTTTGGCATTCAGACTCAGTATGGCGTGCACTTTCTCAAATGGTCAGGAGTCTGATCGGGATGAGGAAGCCCCGCGTACTTATCCCAGCTCTGGTATGGATGTACTTTCACTCTCTCATGTCCTCGTCCTTTCTGTGTGAATGAGTGTATTATAAATGCCTACCCTATAAACAGGTATTATGGCATCTGTGTTGATATAAATCGGACTTCCACTTTAATGGTAATCGTAATAACGAAAGCCGCATCGATTCCACCTTAAATCAGGCAGATGTGTCTACTCTGGCTTGGGTACCCAAGAGGTTTCAGTAAAAACAACATGCTCAGTATACGAAAATCTACTTCCATGAGATCTGCTGACAATGAGTGAAAGTATCAAACATTGTAATGTGAATCTGCAAAAAGAATTAGCAGAATCTAGTTTTCTGATCACAACAAATTGTTTTATCAATGCAAAACTTGCAAGATTTGGTAGACATATGTAAATCTTCAACTGAACACAAATTACAACCAGACCAAAACACATGTAAATTAAACATAAAGATTTATTATAGCACAGCAATATAATGAATTAAAAAGAATTAACACATTGCTTCTTTTCTCATCCTCAGATATCAAAGACTTTTCAAAATTTGTAATTAAAAAAAACGAGACTATTTTAAAATATGTAATGCAAGTCAATCACATAATTTTTTCCTGAAGCACTAACTGCTCTTTGTAACGAAATTTTTTCAAATGTATAATAGAACTTACCTGTCATTTAAAAAGTTTGCTTACAATATTCTTTTCTCTTAGATTATGATTTTGCTGTCATTTTTCCTCAAAAATGTAATCTCAAGAGAAACTCTTTGTGTGTGCAGACAACGTAAAAGAAAATAAGGCTAGACAAAGCAATTTGGTACTTATCTGTTAGACAAGCACAAGGGAAAAATCAAAAATTGCAAATGTTGCCAAGCGAAGCAAATGACAAATCAGTCAATGGAACATAAGTCGAAAATTTTAACTGTAAACAAATATGGTTGTAAGAAATTAAGCGGAATAGTACATTATTTGGCCATTTTTCGCTTGTGTGGCTAACATATAAGTTCCCTCAATTTTAGTATAGCTGTTTGGTTGCTTATTGCAGTTAAGTAAAAACTTTCCTCTGAATGTATCTCTCCTATTCTGTTTTTGATAACTAATATTGATTGGAGAGACCCTATCATTACAGTGGTTCCAAACCAAAAAAATAAAAAATAACAGGAAAATTTACTTAAGATAAAAACAGAAATTTTTTTGAAAATATTTCTGTTTCGTGTCAATGATTAATTAAACTTTGATCCAACTATCAGGGATAGTAACAATACATTCGTTCAATTTGGAAGAAATCAAAACTCTTGCATGCTTATTGGGCTCAGCAGAAGCAGCAACTTTACATCTAAAAGCTTTGTGCATAGACCGTAAGACTCAAAGTATTTGTATTTCATTTTATTTGGCAACCTAACAAAATCGGTGCCAAGGTTAGAAAATCAAAGTGTTAAAAGGAAGACTTAGGTTGCAAAATATGAATAATGGTAGATTTCCTTTAACCACCTGCAATATGCATTTCTTATAGTTAGATTAGATTATAGTGATAAGTAGAAATTGTTTTTTCATCTTCCTGTTTTAGAAAAGAATGATTTTGTGCACCTTTTTTATAATCACACTAATTTGTTTTAAAACATAACTTAACTACCAAACAGCACAACTTTGAGGCTTACAGGTCTGGTCAAAAGTTTGGATTTAAGTCAAGTCTCAATGGATAAGAGGCCAGGTTAAGGGGTTTGAGTACCTGAGCCCTAGTTTAGCTATAACTGCTAGCCAAAATTGCTAGTTTGGTAGAAGAAATACAATGGTATTTTTCTTCAGAATCAACCTTTTGTACTCTTGTTATTACATTGGAGTTGGTGCTAAGTGGGTGCCTTTATAATATAGAATCCACTTCTCTTCTTGTATATAGTAGTAAGTAGTGACAAAAGGGGGATAATAGTATTGCAAGAATAAATATAGTGTCAAAGTTTCTAATTCCAATGAAAAGCTCCATTGCATTCCTGGAGAGAAGAGGCAACTTTAGACTTGTGCTGCAGCCAAATTAGGATATTTGCACTCAAAACACTTAAGCTGCATTGGCTTAAATCTAGTCTGAACTAACCCAAATCAAGAATTTTGTCCAGATCTGAAAAGTTTGAGTTTGATATTTGCTCGTAAGGGTATTTTAAAATGAAAAAGGCTGCTAAGTAATTAACTTTTAATAAGATTTATAAATTATTGCTAATATTCACATCAACTATTAACTCAGAGAAATAGTGCAGCTATTAGCATATAACTTAGGAAAAAAAATATTAAGTGACCAAATCTTACGATTAATTGTGAACTGATTCTAACACCAAATCCCTCTGCACAAACAGAGTTAGCAAATTCCGCTTTAGCACCCATTTAATCAAATGTAATAAAACTTGAATTTATTACATTTGATTAGTATTAATGGGAAAAATAATGAAAACAAAAGTACCTTCTATAAATATAACTTTAAGGAGTAAAAACAAGCCCGTCATTTAGGGGGGCAGGGGGGTCAATCTCCCCCCTCCCCGCCGGACTTTGAGAAATCAATGTATTTACATATAAGTTGGCGTAGTTTTTTTTATGTTTTCTGATGAGATTGCATTGTGTTTGGACCCTTTCCCCCCCCCCCCCTGGAAAAACTTGAAATGACGTCCTGGGGTAAAAATAACATTAGAGTAATGTTTCAAATGTTTTTTTCCAAGAAAAAAGTGAAAGAGACATTTCCAATATTGCTACTTAAAGAGAAAACTAGAGGGTAACATAATAAGTGCAGGATAGCTGAAATTCAACACAGTAACAGCTTACTGTGTTCACGAAATATAGTCAACAATCTTCCAAGCTTTAGCCAAGTAAGCCACCAGAACAGCTGATGAAAAAGAAAATGACTATAAACAGACATCTGTTGAACATATTGTACAATAAAAAGTTGTTTTCAATTGAATAACATTTAAATAAAAAACATATAAATAATTAATCAGGTTGACTATGTCTCTAAATATTATTCATATTCACCAGTACTCATGATAGATACAAATGAAAATGATCAACATCACATGATAAGAGGATGTTGCATTAGTTTTTAGCTTGCCACTTTAACTGATTTCGAGGAGGGATTTGAAAATGACTGAAAACACACGCAGGTGATCGACAGTCGGTACCGTAACGACAAGGTTTAGGATGTATGAATGGACAGTTTCTCGATGTGCATTTGGGGAAAAATTTACACATTGCCTTCACGGGCTTCATTTTCATCGGAGCCATCATCCTAATAGGCAAAGTTGTTACTGGCAATTTGCGCTTACTTACGTGAGTATAAGGACAGTCTTTTCGACTACATAGGGCATCAAATTTACAGTTAGGATGGACATATAAACATTTGTCACCAAACTTACAGTCAGGAAAACATTTACATGGAATCGTTGGATGATGATATAAACACTGATCACTATTTTTACAGGAAGGCCAGAATTTGCATTTTTCATTTATTTTTTGTTTTTTCTCAGGCACTGTAACAGTTTCAGATTTCTTAAAGGTCATTTTCTCCTCAAAAGTTTCATCCTCTTCCATACCTTCAATAAGATCATCCTCATCTTCATGCTTTCTTTTCAATGACTGAATATTCACTCCTTCTAATGTAACGAAGAAATGAGTCTGCTTTGTATCATCTTCTTCATCTGGTTCAATCATAGAGTACTGGTTTGCATCAAATGGAGGAACTCTTGGACTGTACTCTAAACTGGATGAGGGGTGGGGCGTACTCGTAAAATAGATCGTACGAGAATGTGAAGATTCTTCATCATGTTCAACACTCTCTTCAGAAGACTCTTCCAAATTGTTTTCTTCAGCAAACAACAGTTTAACAGGTGCATTGTCAATCATATTAATTTCAGTGTTGCAGTTCAGCAATGCAGAGCTGCTAGGTACTGTTTTTACAGAATTTGCATGGCATTTTGATGCCAATACTTTAATTGGAGTTGGTTTGTAGTAGTCATTTATATCTTTACCGTTTAAAACCGACTTGGTTGCATCGTTAACAGCTTTCAAAAGAAGTTTATTAGTTTGTAAGGCATTTGCAGCCTTATATTTTTCTCGAGTCGCACGGACAACACTTGAAACACTTCCTACAATGTCTGGTTTATTAGGATCATATTCACTTATGCGAAAAGGACTTTTTTTGTCAACAGGTACAATAGCAGATGACAGACTTGAGTGTGATGATTCAGAAATCATTTCACGTTTTTGCACTTTTCTCCCATATCTAGAGCGAGGTTCTTCTTTCACGTTTGGTCCTGCTGAAAGTGAGTTTTTGACCGATTGTGATTCATCCTTAATTTTTATAGAAGGTACATTGGAAAAAGAATTATTTATATTCTCATCACAACCTAATTCTTCCCCTTGTTCATTGGGATCGTAATTTAACACATCACAATCTTCATTAGGTTTTACATCAGTTTCAGTTTCACTGACTGATTCTTTTGAAGTCACAGACGACTCGAAACCTTTGGAAGCTGCTTTTAAACTCTGCAACAAATTTTCTAACCAAAGCGTGAAATTAACAGTATCTTTTCCAAGGAAAAGGGATAAATGTTTATTAATTTGTTCCCTACTTCTTTTGTTTGCGATTAAAATCATAATGTATTCCGGTAACTCATCATCTATAAATGCATCAAATTCAGCAAGTTTTTTCTTTATAGCAGTTCGTATTTCATCCGTAACTTTCAGGTTTGCTTCCATTACGAATACCGTTTTGTAAAATTTCTACTAGCACCACATTAATCCATAAACAAAACGAAATACAGCAGAATACGGAATAACGAAATCAATAAGTAAATAAATATTCTTGCTGGCTCTTGCTTTTAACAGCTCTGTTCGGAAACGCAAAACATCTTCGTGAGAAGCATACGTACAGCTACGCGTCATTGGTCACATGATTTGGGGCTTTGAAACAGTATCAGGTATCAACACCTCCTTCAGCGTTGCCGTATGTTTATTAAATCAAGGGCCAGGGGGGGGGGGGGGGGGAGATGAAAGTGCCCAAAAAGTGATTTCGAGAAAAATGAAAAACAAAGTTTGATTTCTACTAACTCCCTTTGTAGTTAATAGAGTCTTCATGCACATCTGGCCCTTCAAATGTTTGCTTGTGTTTTCGAAGGCAAATTTAAAAATTTGAGAAAACGCAAAATAATTAAAAGTTGCAAATAAAAAAAGTCATTTGTATTTTCCCCCACGCGTTTAATTAGTACCTCCTCATCATGAAGCAACAAAATTATATATGTGAACACACATGTAAATAACACACTTTAAAACCGAACACTTAAAAAGTTTTACCCCCTCATTTCCAAAAGTAAAAGGATCTTCTTGCCCGATGGCCCCCTCACTTTCCTGAGTTAAAAAGTAATGTTCAATGGAAAAAGGATTTTTTTTTACTCAATGGATTGATTTATTTCACAAAAATAAAAGTTGAATATTCCTCAAAATTGACTTTTTTTCATGTTATTTTATAAAAATGAAGCTTTTAATCGGAATGGGGCCTTTTGTCATAACATTTTATTCACTTCTCAGACATTTTTTACAGGTCATTTAATCAGTAATGTTAGAATCCAATCATATAAAAAAAAGCGTGCACCAGCCGAATATAGGATTGAGATTTTGGCATCTCACCCAGCGAAATTTTCAAAATTCGACATAAAAATGAGCAATTTTAGGCATCTTTCGGTGATAGGAAGAGGAGATAGTGCTCCCACCACCTCACCCCTTTTTTTGAGACTGAAATTAATTTCATTTTAAGTAATCCTTGTTCCTTGGTGACATAAAAGGAGATTGAGAACTCATCCGACATTTAACTCTAGAAACCAGGATGTTTTCCTAGGAGGGGCAAAAGAAGCTTTGTGAGGAACCCCGATACAGGAAGTGAAATTCAAAGCGAGTGAAGTATCAGAAGGACCCCCCCCCCCTCCATCCATGAAAAAAAAGGCTCTCCTCGGATATTTTTCGACATTAAAGCACTAAAAACTCAATTTTAAATTATCTTTGATGATCAAAGGAGGAGGGGTTGAGGAGTTCTGAAGCTAAAAACATATTTTAAAGCTGTTTTTAGAGATCTTAGAAAGAGTTGTATAGGAAATACTTTGAAACAGCGCATGGTACGCAGTCCTCATGAATGTTGAAGCTGATGGCTTCTGAAAAAAAAAAAAAAAACTTTGAAATTAAAACCCCACCAACTCTTAGGCGGCTGGTGTACAGAAAAAGTGAGGGGTCAAAAAATGGGGCGGGAAGGGGGGGGGACAGCATTCCAATAAATTTTTTTATAGCAAAATTTTGTTATGATTGGATTTTAACGTTACTGTTTTTTGACCTGTAAAAAATGTCGAAGAAGTGACTCAAAAGTTATGACAGAAGGCCGCCATAAACTCCCCATTCCGATTCAAAGCTCCATTTTTATTAAAATAACATGAAAAATAGTCCACTTTGAAGAATCTTCAGCTTTTATTTTTTGTGAAATAAATCAATCTATTGAGTAAAAAAATCATTTTTCCATTAAACATTACGTTTTAATTCTGAAAAGGTGAAGGGGAAAGATCTCTTTACTTTTGGAAGTGAGGGGGAATCGCCCCCCTGTACGAGCCGCCAATGTACCAACTCATTTTAAGCCAGTTTTGGTCAAGTCATGAGAGAAAGGGCGGCTCAAGCAGGCTCGTCATTTGGGGGGGGGGGGGGTCAACTACCCCCTGACTGGGAAATCAATGTATTTGCATGTATGTGGGCGTGATTTTGCCGTTCTTTGGAGCAATTTTTTGCATTGAGTACACACGCTTTGCACCCCTCCCCCCCCCCCCGAAAAGTTTGAAATTACGGGCCTGGGCTCAGCACCTCTTTGTAATAAGTGCTTCCTTGCTTTTAATCCTATTTTTGCCAAATATATAAAAACTTTTCTTCTTCAGCCATAAAAGAATAAGTTATAAAAAATGTCAATTTTTAATAACTCTAATCTGCACTGGAGATGGAGGCACAGGATTTTGTGAAAACCAATATTTTTGTAAAAATAGTTACGACAGAAAATATTATCGATCCTTTTTGAAGAGAGTTGTTTTTTTAGTTTCAGATTTCTGTGAAGGGTTTTTGAGTTTCAGAATTTTGTGAAGGGTCCTTTAACAGACCTATGTCTCTCTAGATTGACGCACCTGTTTAATGAATCTTTGATAAATTTTTATTTTCAGTAACACACATTGATAATGCAAGCTGAAAGACGAATTTAAGTACTTAATTTACAAAAATTAGGTTAGAAATTACGTTTAATATGATAAAAAGTTTCAAGGAAAAGTTCTACTTCATGTTCTTTACACCTAATTCAAGCAACATTACTACTAATCTTTCCAGGGGTGATTGTGAGTTCATAAAAAATGCCTGAAAGTTTTAAAAAGAAAATGTGTGTGTGTGTGTGCGGGGAGGGGGTGGGGTTAAACCAAAGGCCCCTATTACTTAAGCACACTTAATTTTATAATTATACATACATAATTAATTTCCTTTCATAAACTAAGACATTTACTATATTTGAATAGTTTCAAATAGTTTTTAATCTAAATATTATGCATGCATTTAATTAAATTATAAATGAGTAATAAAGTTACTTTTTAGCTGGTGTTGAACAAATTATCTCCAAAAAATAGTTAAAGGAGAAAGAAAAATCTGACAGAATTACTGTTTGTTGTGCGAAGATATTTGTAAAGTAATGAAAGTTGCATTTGTTACTGAAAATATAGAAAAGAATTGATCTAGATGCAGTACCCATAAATCTAATAATCAGTACAATATGACCTGAGTCAAAGATTTCATATTTATTAATACTGGAGTGAAATACTATTTAAAGATATTAAGTATGTGTTAAGAAACTTAAATAGTTGAAACAAAAATAAAATTCAGCCACAGATTCAGTATTTAGTTTTCGACATTTGACACTCTAAAAGAGCATGGAATTTTGTTTAAAACTTTTATTTTAATGATTTAATCAAAATAAAAAGAAATGTTACTGGTTGGCTATGGCTTTCTACAAGGAATAGCAAGCATTGAAAATGCAAAATATTATTCTCACAACGGATGCAAAGAGATTGCAATTTTCAAAATTAAGGCCTTAAAAGTATGAAAATGGCATATAAAATAATTCAAATAAACTTACTTCAGATTTACAATTTAAAGTTCTACGATAAACATATTATTTTTACTATCCACCTAATTGAAGCCAAATAAAATTAAATCACATCTTCAAATTTTAACTTTGACATTTTGATTTTCATAAAAGACACAGAATTTCACTCGAAAATTTTAAATTTATGATTTTTTGAGAAATTAAAGTACATTTCATTGATTTGTCTCCTAACAAAGGGTAATAAGCATCAAAAATGAGAAAAATTCGATTCTCCAATCGGATGCAAATCGATTGCATTTTTTGAAATGAAGGCATCAAAATAAAAAAAGATGCAAATAAAATAATTTATTAAAGTAAAAAAAACAATTAAAATGGCATCTTAACACTTCTATTTGATGAATGTTATTAATAATTATCTGTACAATCATCAAAAATTTCGAAAAGCAAAAAAAATTCAGGAGGTGGGAATATAAAAGCACAACTAAAAATATTTTATTTCCGGTATTTTCTAACATGAAAATACCAGAATGGATCATGAAAATAACGGAAATCCGGTAAAATACCGGAACACAATCAGCCGTCTTTCAAATTTTTAAGCAAAAAAAAAAAACACTTTTGATGAAATCCTTTGTTTTATTAAATTAGAAGGTATCAAGCTTGTAAATTTGGTGAGCGGATAGTGTAAATAATTCAGAAAATTAATTACTGACATTTAAATAATGACACTGCGGAATAATGTTTAAACTTACACTATGCACATGAAAATCGCGGGACGAGCAAATTTTATTACTTCTTCGCTGCCCACGGAAATCGTGGGATAAGCAGCCAGAGGGTTAATGTTTGTATATATTATATTTTTTCTTATAAACAATTTTTTTTTCAAATCTCAATCTACAAAAATAAAGAAAAGTTATAAAATTTGATTTGGTAGTTCACAAAAATCACAATTTACTTAAAATTATTTGGTTATGGCTGAATTGACAAATTTAGATAATTTCTGGTGTTCTGAACAAAGAAAACTTTTGGCTAATTTGGTTCACAAAATAAACTTTCATAGATTATTTCTGTCAAAAAGTAAAAAATAACTTAGAATACAGATACTGTCTGACCCGCTTAATTGGGTAAGGGATAAACGAATACGGGTCATTCCGACGAAAATGGTACATATCATGTCAAGACTTTAGAATTTTTTAAAATCAATTTTAATAACACCACCCATTAAGTGTATTTTTTATTGGTTTTCCATTTAATTTTGTGCCGTCAAGTATCAATTGATTAGGTGTAATCCATTTAGAAATGATAAAAAAAAAATTATTTTTGTCAGAAGAAGGAGAAAATGACGTGTCCAGCTTCGAATTGTTAGTTTTAAATGTGATTTAAAATTAAGCTGAAATGTAACAACAAAATAAATGACGCTGTATTGCACAAAAGATGCTTCTAAAACCATTTCTGCAGATTATTACGCAAATGAAAAAAAAATTTCCCCAAAAAATACTATTATTTATCCATGTCCCTAGATTTTCTATGTTTTGAATTGTCCACTCTGTCATAAGCCTTTTGGAAATAAAATAAACAATTGCATTCAATCTGATATTTTTTTTTCAAATATAGGTACAGGGGTGATTGTGAGTTCATGAAAAAATACCTGAAAGTTTTGAAGAGAAAATGTGTGTGTGGGGGGGGGGGTGCTTTTTTTCAAAAAATCAAGGCCCCTATTATTTAAGCACACCTAATTTTATAATTATACATATTTAATAATAAATTGCCTTTCATAAAAAACAAGACACATTTATACATTAGAATAGTTTCAAATAGTTTTTAGTCAAAAAAAAAAAAGAATGGCATCTCAACATTTTTGTTCGATGAATATTATTAGTAATTATCGGAAAATCACCGAAAATTTGAAAAATAAAAAAAAATATCGAAGTTGGGAAGACAAAAGCATATTTAAAAATATTTTATTTCCGGTATTTTTGAACATGAAAATGTCAGAATCGATCATGAAAATACCTGAAATCCGGTAAAATACCGGAACACAATCACCCGATAGGTAGTATAACTGCCGTAATTAGCTTGCTTCATTGAATTATGTAGTCAACCAGGGTGAGCCTAATTTTTTTCTTATGGTAGTTAATTTGAACTATTGGATGTCCACTCTGTTAGAGCCAATTTCATGATGAAAAAATAGATTTTTTCTTGAAATTGCAGACAGACTTACAAATTTAGGCTGTTTTTTCCACTTTATGCTTGTTCTGTGATTCTAACTTTTCTTTGTGATTATACAGATATTTTTAAAGGCTTATTTGTCCACTACCACTCTGTTAACCAAAGTGATCAAAATGTTTAAAATTTTTTCATAAATGAGTCATGTACTAGTTATTTACACTTCATTATACACAAATAAATCGAAACTCAATAAAAAAAATATGATTAGTTGGTGGAAATTATTTAAATCGATAATCTTAAGTAAAGAGTTTCAGACATGATTTGTACCATTTTCGTCGGAATGACCCATACCTGCTTATGCGAATAAAACATCCCAGAACCAATTATTACCCATGCCATAGACACAATGCTAAAGATCCCCACTTAATCGAATAATATTCTTGGAACCGACAGCATTAGTTTGAGCAGGGCCAACAGTACGTTTTTTTTTTCAACATTTTTTATGCTTTTTCAGGAAAAATAGATATTAAGTATATTTCAAATTTCGAAAAATCAATTTTCAACTTCCCCCCAAATAAACTAGGTTATTTTTCAAGTATTTAAGCTTTAGAAATTTCATAGCTCTAATCAAAATTTAAATTGATCAACTCATCATGATCACTAAAGTTATCATTAAATAAAAAGTTTGTTTTAAAGCATTGTATAGTTAGCACTTTCTATATTCTTTTGAACAAATTTATGAGAAAGAAGGGGAATAAATATTTCTTCAAATAATGAATTTATTGATTACATCCTTTACAAACATATAATATTTTTTCTCCTCAGCCTAAATCTTCAAATGTTTTCCTTGGAATAACCGTGTCAGGTTTATAAAAAGATAATGTCTCCTAGATAGGAGATGAAAATCTATTTGAATAGTTGTTACTTTAAATAACACAGAACTTATTCACTTATTTTTTAACCGCAGCATAATTTTCTTTAAAGTAAAATCAATTTCATTATTATTATTTTAAAATTAAGCATACAATTTAATTGAGTCCTAAACGTAAAATATTTAACACATAACCAATTTACACAAGTTTTTTTTTTTTTTTTGGATTAGTATTAAAAAATATATATGCCTGATGAAAATGTTTATGAATAATAATCCTCACGATCGGCTCCAACACCTTCACTGTCTTCAATATTGCTGAAGTTCAAGAAATGCGAAGGTCTGTGCAATTCATGATAAAATTCTTTTGGATTTGCCAGCTGCAAATCATATTTCATTGCTGCATCGTGACGAACACCCATGAAATTATAATTCCAAGATCCTTGGGCAGGAACCATAAAGAACCCTAAAAAGCGATGGGTCAAAAGCATCTGAACTCTTTCATAATGAGATGGTAGGTAGCCTTTCGGGTTGTTACCTCGATCTGTATTCTGTCGACCCCAATCATAACCACTTGGTGTTAATTTATAAGCAGTTAAAGAACATGAGCCAGGAGTGAAACTGCATGTAATAACAATAGTTTTTTCTCCGTCCCATGTTGGATTATCATTCATGATGTTCGCATGAGTAGTGACATCTTGTGGGGATAGCTGAGGAAGTTCATTAGGTTGCGTGTGAATCCAACCAAGAGGTTCCATTTCTTGCAGATATTCATGATTGGGCAACAAATTCGGCAAGTGAACCATTTGATGTGTTCCCCACTGAGGAGGCATTACAATACAGCGAATTTCCTTCACTTGAGGCTGATCTGAAGGGCTTACACCATATAAATAACCAGCAATTTGTGTTCTTAAATCTGAAGCAATAATAAACTTCTTCAATATATTTTTCGGCAAAATATAAGTATACCCAGTTTCTTTTATATCATCTGATGATACATAGATGTGATTTGTACGGAGGTGGAGATTAGTAGCAGAAATTGCACGTACTCTCCATTCTGTCTTTGATGCAAATGTATCTTTTTCATAATTACTCGTTGTTGATGTAATGATCTCATCTCCATGTTTGTTGATAGTTCTTGTTGTGGTGGCAGTTAGCTGTGTTTGTTCTTTTGTCTGTTTTTCAATCTCAGCGATCTGTTGCCTTTGAGCAGAAGGGGCTGATATTTCCATTCCAAGTATGATGTCTCTTATTTCTGATTGTGTTAGAGAGGCAACATTTACATTATTCTTTTTGCCATAATCAGCCAAAATCAAATCTTTCAACTGAACTTCAACTTTGATCCATTCTTCATCTGTCAGAGTGGGCCATATGTGATGCAATTCTGTAACGGTTGTTTTATCTGGTTTTAAAATAACTTTGGTACGCTCATTGTTCACATGCAGTGCTCTTAAAATCAAAATTAAACGAGAAAATGCTGTATATGACGAGATTGTTTTCAGCCAATCATCATACAAGTTAAAGAGAACCATCTGAGGCTCTGTCGCTTTCAGAATTAAATCTCCAAATTTCTCAACTTTTAAGCATGCTTGGAAAGGTAATTGTAGCTCACTACCTTTAATTACTATATTGGGAAAATCAAGTAAATGTACTTCTAAAGGATCTAACATGCCTTTTCTAGTTACAATAATTTGCTTGGGCTGTTCTTCAACAGGTAATGATCTAATCAAAGCTGCTACTTCTTCAGCAGTTTTCCACTTAGCTAACTGACCAAGACGTTTTTGACCTGCCCACACAGAAGTATGAATAATCTTCAAAAATAATTGTCCTGTACGAGGATTGAAAATGAAAATAGCACCATTTATTGGCTTAGTAGTTAGATTACCTTCAAAGGTTTTGTGGATTGTAACACGGTATACATTAGTATCATCGACAAACCAGATGATTTGATTAGAAAACAATTCACCATAATTTTGAGATGATAAATATGGCTCAGTTGGTTCTGAAGAATATAACTGAAGACCTTTTCTTATTCTTTCTCTTAACACATATAACGCAGGATTTGCTTTCATTATTTTCGCCATTGCTTGCTGAATTAAAGGCTTTGCTCCAGGAAACCAATTTCCATAAGCACTGTGCAAATTATAAGCAAGATCAATTGCAATGAGAACACCTGTTGGTGATGGATAGATACTCATATTATCTGTTGTATAATCTAAAAATTTTGCACGGGCATATCTTTCTATATCATGAGAATCATAGTCGCCCCATCTTAACTGAACATCAATCCAATACTTCTGAGTACTAGTAACATCCATCGTATCTTTCGAATCTGCCAATAAAGATGGCCTAGAACAACTCCATTTATATGCTGCAAAGAGCAAGATATCAGCACATGAGCTGTTCATTTTGTAAGATTTTCTAGGATGGATAGTTTCTTTCTGAACAGTCTCGATTTCTAATGCATCCAGTTCTTGATCAAAAACTTGGCACAAATCCATAACAATGCTTTCATGAATTTTTTGCCATAAATGAGCTCTAAAGATTTGAATCAAAGAAATCTTGAGGGTAGGTATTTTCCCATGCATGAAAATTCCTGTCAAATCAAGCTGAACTTGAAAACCAACATAAACATTAGCTCTATTAATTGTTGGTGACCACCAGAGAGTAAATCTACGGTTTGGAATTTGATTTAAACCAGATCTCTGTGCATTAGTTAGCTTTTTATACTTCATAGATTCTTCAAATCCACTGGCTTTCTCCCAAAACAATCCTTCCCAGGTAGGGAAATATGTTCCCTTAAACAAAGTATGTTCCAATATTCCTTCTACTCCACCTAAAGCTTGTATCATGTCTGTACGGTAATTATTTAGATTCCAGAGTTTACCATCATGACGTTGGTGCGTCCACCAAAATGGATTTTGCTTTAAAACTTGATATTGTTTAAAATCGGTACGCACTCTCCAACCTTTATCATATGCCAAAGTATGTCGATCTTTCTGAAACAATGTATTTATTCTGGGTATTCCACGATCCCAACTATCTTCTAAATCTTCCAGTGTCAAACGTCGATTTTGGGCTAAAGCTTCTTGTCTTTTTAAAGCATATTCAGCCCATACTCTTTGAGAATCAATAAATTCACTTTCCCATGGCTGTATATAGCGATAAAGATTAGGAATAACTTGGTCTTCATCATGACTCATTCCAGATCTAAAATGAGTAATTCCTACATCTGTTTGCTTTGACCATCTAAGATCAGACTGTGGTATGAGAACATGGCCCATGGACAACATACCAAGACCTCCCAACTCTTTTGGCGTATAGAAAACAACTGGAGGAAATCGACTGGGCATTTTGGAATTCAAACCAATTTTGATACGAGTTTGAATCTTATTTTCGCATTTCACTAACAAATCAAGTAGCTCTTGCGTGTTGACAACAGCTTCTCTAAAATAGGTCATTAGTCCTATCAAGGCAGTGTTCCATTTGTTTACTATTTTAGTAAATGTAGTTGAACCAGAAGCCATCAAAATTTGACGAACTCTATTATGAAATCTTTGCATCGATTCATCATCTACTCTTAAGAAACACTGAGCAGTACGTTCTTTAGTTACTTCATTTTGCAAATTCCAGACACCATCTTTATGTGTGAACTCTTCATGAGTCATTCTACATTTCGGCAAAATTCTGCACTCAAATCCACTCATATTAAATAGCAAATTGGGATTATCTTTACTATAAACAGAAACAAAGCTACTTTCCCACTGAACTGTTGTAACTGAGCGAGGTAGTCGATTCTTTATATCCCAAAATACAGCACGGCCAAGATTAACATCATGTTTCATCAGTCTCATACGAGCATCACGAGGCCAACATTTTTTATTGTTATACCCAACAATATTTTCATTGTTTGGATCTGGATGTTGAGTCAAATATCTTTGAATCAAGTCACGTGCCTCTTCAGCGGTGAAACGGAAGAAAATGTGCATACGTTCAATATATCTTGAATACAGTCTGATAGGATGAGCAGTTTCTGTAGCTACATCTTTGTATGTTAAGAAATCATTAGGCATTTGAGGTGGACCAGCCATTTCACTTGCTCTTTGTAACCCAAGAACTAGTAAATCTAGTACTAGTCCATAGTACTGTACTATGAAAGATGCAAACTGTAGACCCCTTATTATACCATATGAATTAGTGTGATTCATATCCTTGTAGTTGATGATAACATTACTTTTTGCTGTCATGTAATCTGCTATATTGTGGTCAACAATCAGTCTTAGAAGTCTGTTTAACAATGTCAAATCTATCTTCTCATACATTTTTTCATACCGAGACTCTAACATAACACAGCATTCACCTTCAGAAGTATCCCAAACATCTTGCAAATTATTGATCCCCTGACACCACTTATACACTAACAATGGTGGAGGCTCGGAATCGGCTGGCTTTATCCATGGAGGAAACAAACGTCGCTTATCAGCTTCATACCAAAGATATTGATCCAGGTAAGCATCTGTAATCTTCTCCAATGGCTCTACATCATATACTGGAATGAGATGACTATAGAGATCCATAAATTCAATGCCTACTTCTTTAAATTGCCTATGAGTCAAAAGATGACGTTTTATACGTGACAAGGCTTCATGAGGATTATCATAGGCTTGTTCAATTAACCCGAGTTCTTCTCTTTGAGATTGATTTAATCGACTCTTAACACTGTAAGCTTCTTTCAAGCGTTCTAAAGCTAGAATAAGAAGTTTAGTATCATGTTTGTAGGAGAGTGGCGGAAATGGAATGGGAGAAAATCGGCGACTCTCAAGCCAATGTACAGTTGTGGTGTATATTGCAACTGCTTCTTCAGCACTGATGTATGGACCATCTTTCAAATAGTTATGCTGTCTTTCTTGCTCTGCTTTTAGATATAAGCGAGTTAATCTACCCAAATTTTTCTTGCATACAGTTTTGTCGACTGTAGCACCTCTGCGGATACGTTCTCGATTATAATGAGCAGTATTTGTCCACCAATCGGCTTTCATCTTGACATAACGCAATATCATATTTTC
This sequence comes from Uloborus plumipes, assembly GCA_038373865.1. NCBI lineage: Eukaryota > Metazoa > Arthropoda > Arachnida > Araneae > Uloboridae > Uloborus > Uloborus plumipes. The sequence goes on from JAXGGA010019550.1 coordinate 17,202, forward strand.
GATTGGAATGGGCAAACCTGGAACTTTCCACGGAATGTTAGCTTTCCAACATCTCCAAGCTTCACTAAGATGCTGCAAAATGGTTCTTGCCTTGTTTTGCTTCATACCTTCAGGCATCATATCTAGAATGTCATGCATGACAGATGCTCTTAACTCAAGATCAAAATGGCTCTCCACACGCTGTTTAGTTACAGTTTTAGCAACTCCTTTGGAATGTCTACCTTCAAATTGTCGAGACAGCAAATTTCCCAGCCAACGCTCAAGAAGAGGTGTGACTCCACGCATAAAGAAAAGCCACACTCTCCAACCTGGAGCCCAAAATCCACAACCAGGTCCTTTTCCTATTGGACCAGTGTTGAAACGATAATAAATCAGGTGCTTCAAGTCCTTACACATCCTTATCTGTCTCATTAGTTTGTACTTGTACCGATACATACCAGTTAACTGACCAACATGAGCAAAGATATACTGTAAACCATCCGCTAACTGAAAAGCATCAACGTTATTTAATCGGTACTGCACATGACTGTCAACAACAAGCTTTGTCAGTCTCAAAATTTCACGACAAAGATGGAAAGCATTCCCAAACCTTGATTTCTTTCTTTCTTTTGTAGTCAATGTTTTCACAGGTTTCAAGTTAAAATTATAATCTAAGTGAAGATAATTTAAATTTTTGCGATGAATCAACAAGTTCAACATATTATATCCTTGGCGACAAACATGAAGTCCAACTTCTACCCAATCTAAGGTGGTTGTTTGGAAAAATTTCGTAGACTTAAAAGATCTAAATAAATATCGCTTCTTCTGTGGTTTTGGAGGCCTATGCTTCAATGCATTCAACACATAATACTTCAATAATTTTTGGTAAGAAACTCGAACTTTTACAGGCATTCCAGGTGGACAGTGTTCTCGATACCAAGATTTAACAAGAGGCACATCGATTGCCCTTCTTGTACGTCCAGAGCGCAAGTTGAACGGACGAGGAGCCCACAGCAATGCTATTCCATTTGCTGTGTTATCTGTGTATAAAGGACAGTCTTGCAAAAAAGGTTGAACATACTCGGGAAGCTCAAAATCTTCATCGTCATCTGGTAGAGGTTCTGCTCCTTTGACAGCATGCCTATGCGATATTGGATTTATCAACGGATCAAAGTAGAAAGCTGGTAAATCAGGATCTTCCGTCTTAATAAATACTACATTAGGAGTATGATACCATGACAAGTGAACATAATGAGGCAAATTGTTATACAAATAAGGAAATGCAATTCGATATTCTGTGCGAATAGGCTGGCGGATGATAATTTTATTTATATCATTGAACTCATTCCAATCTTCATCAGCTGGATTCGCATCCTTGATCAAGGGCTCAAATTTAGGTCCACCAGGTATAGACATGTTTAAGGCTTTTGCAGTAAAGAAAGACTTAAGATCGAATAAATAGAAGTAGTTATCATCAACTAAATCAGTTAAGAGCTGATTGGCAAGTCGGTATAATGTTGCAAGCTGAGGTAAAGCAAGATTCCACTTACGATAGGTAGACCCATTCACATGTTTCGTATCAAGAAGTGGTTTATGATCATAGAGCCACTTGGAAACTTGAGAATCTTCTTCTGTATCTAGCTCCATTTGAATTGCTTCTAGCGGCTCTACATCAAGAATATTGTCCGCATAATCAAGAGGAGGCTCTTCATCATCGAAAGGTGGAAATCTCATTCTTTTAAAATGTCGTCGATCCCGTTTTTCTCTTCGCATCATTATCCACATAGTTCCCCATTGGGCGATATACACTGGTTCAATGACCCATGGAATTTCATTAACAAATGTTATTGCTCCAGTAATATGATACAAAACTTTGACATCCCGAATTTGTTCCCATGGCATTGGCATGTTTTCCATTAGCTTAAGAACTGCATGAGGCATATATTTAAGAGCACCCAAGTAGACTCTTTTATCATGACGATATTTCCGACTACTCATATCTCCATGATCACGTATGATTTTACGAATATGTTCTGGAGGCATTTCTTCTTTTTGAGCATCTACAAATCCAAATTTTCTTTTCTCGGCATACCTTTTGCTTTGTAGTTGCTGCCATTTTCGAGCTTTCTCTTGAAGCTTTTTCTTCAGACAACACTTCTGGTTTCATAATTTGTTGTTGCTGCTGCTGTTGTATTTGTTGTTGCTGCATTTGTGCTTGCGCTTGGGCATGAGCTAGTTGAACAGCAGCAAATGCTTGCTGCTGCGCCAGCATACCCATGACATATGGGTTCCCAATCATCTTTTATAACCTCTAATTTTGTAATTATACAGACGAATTAAGCATCTTACGACTTAGTGAATGGTATCAAGGCTTAAATGTTCATGTACATCACATGTTGGGAGTTTCAAAAGAAGATTTGCGTAAAATTATTGACATATAATAAGTATCGTTCCAATGTTGATCAAACAGAAAACTGAGAGATTTAAAGCTCGTAAATCTAACTTTAATCTACAGAAAACAGTGCCATTTTGTAAGACCGGAACGACAACAAGCAAAGAAGACTAGAGATGGGTAAAAGATCCCGGAGCTGTGATTTTGAACCTGTTCCACAGTCGGAGCTGGAACTGGCAGTTCCGGAAGTGGATCGGAACAGATAGCTCCGAGAGGCGGCAGCGCCATCTGTTATCGTACGAG
>JAXGGA010019551.1:0-19875 GCA_038373865.1 Uloborus plumipes
TATGTTCTCTCTGTATCTTTTCTTTTGTTTTTTTTACGGTGAAAGAATTGTGTTCCTTATTCACCTGCTGCATTAGAAATAAAAAAAAAATTACGGCAAATTTATTTTTATATTTTTCAGAATGATGTTAACAAAAGAATTTAAATTGGCATTTTTATATAGCATTAATATTGTCTTTAAAAAATATATTTATGCGTTTTATTTATGAAGCAACGTTTTTAAGGTTTTAAGAACGAAATAATGAATAACTGTTAAGACTTAATCTGAAATGAAAAAAAAAAAGCATGAAAGAAAATAAAATCCCAATTCGTATGAATTTTCCAGTTTTACACATTTTCAAAAACAAAGAACAGAACAAAGCTCTTAGAGTATTCAATAAATTGAACGAAAAAACTCTTTAAATATCTTTTTCTTTTAGTGTTTCAAATTTGATATCGCTTTTACTTTGTCTTTTCTTTTAACAGAATTAGCTTGGTTTCTAGGAAAAGAGTTTTAAAGGAAACAAAATATTAAGTCGGGTATTAAAAATGAAGTTCGCTTTAAAATTCCGTTCAGTTTTCGTTGGGAAATTTTATTTGTTCTTAGCAGAAAACAATTCATTTTAAAAATGTAAAGTTCACGTCAATTTTAATGCTGAATGACTATCGACCGAAATATTCGCATCTTACTTTGAAGATAACTTTTTGCCTATCATTTACTACGTGCGTATTCCCACTTTATTTTTGTTAAATTGTGTTACATTAATGATAGTGTTTCACTGTTTAGTTGTTAAAGTTACATACATGTAATTTGAATTTAAAACAAAACAAAAAAAAAACATTTAATACACGTTTTAATGCAAGAAATTATTATTCAAACTATTTTTAAAGACCTCAGGAAATAATTACTGGGGACACTAATTTTGGGGCTTTTCAGTGTTGTATTACTTCCTCTTAAAAAATTTATTGTTTGACAAATATACTGCTTCTTTTTCTTTGTTTCTCCTTTTGCAGACACTGCTAATTTTATTGTTTTACTTCAAAGCTTATGTTTATGGTTATGGTTTAAACGGTTTCCAGTATTATCGTAATGAAAATTTTAAAAAAATAAATAATAATAATAAGGTGCATGCGAGATCCTAAACTAGTGTTCAAGCGTTAAAGCAATTTACTGAAATGTCCTTGCATACATGAATTAAAAAACCCATAATTTTAATTGAGACAAAGAAGTTAAACATTTTAGCGTCAAAATCAAGAAATTTGAAGAAAAAATTTAGCACTTCTTAAAGAGCTTTATGCAGCAAAAACCATAATCAATTCATAGTAATAATGTATCTTCTTAAAGTCGAAGATGAAAATTGGGAGCAAATTTAATTTGTTACTGAAACTATATCCTATCTGAAAGGTTTCTTATTCCTTTGAAGTTTTAATAAGATCTATCCTTCTGCAATGGCATTATTTTCATTCCTTAAATAACGCCAGGGTTGATCTCGATCTTTTTAGTTCTCATTAATTCCCTTTGTTCTTTCTTTTTCTTAGTGTTAAACATTTCTAATTGCAGTCTTCCAATGTATATTTTTAAATTCAAGTAAGTCAGCGTTTTCGGTTCATTTTATCTTCGTTTTTAATTTTTATGTATTGAAACTGAGTAAGAAAGTAATAGAAGTACAGAAGTACGTAAGAAAGTAGATTAAATCGTATTATGATGACGAAAATACTAAACGTAAATGGACACTACCTTGGATGATAAAACTGAAGTGATTACTATCAATCATTTTCAATAGATTGCTTTTGGATTATTAATACATCTTTTATTTTTTTTACTTAAGTAATATCTTTCGATTAAAGCTCATTTGAGTTTTTGAATTTTAAACTTGATCTTTGAAATTATGTTCTTATTCTTAAGCCTTTGCTATTAATGTTTAAAAATATATTGGAAGAAACTTGTTAGTTGAGAATTTAAAAACATCATTTTTTTTCAGATAGCTCATAGAGCAATATTTTTTGGGCGGTGAGTTCATAAATGTGTGAGTGACTCTCACGACTCATGGTGTAAAAATAGGAGTTGAAATCTTCTTACTAATGCTCATTTTAGTTCTGAAATAATTTTTAATAGTTGTTTGAAATTACGTTCACATTACAAGTGCCATTAGGTGTGATAAAGAAAACAAAAGTAACAATTGTAAAAATTCAAATTTTTAAAAAATAGGTAAAACATGTGGTTTTTTTTAGATCTAAAGACTTTCTATAAGCTTACTTTGCACTAAAAAATATTAAATAAAATTAATATTGGTATTTTGCTGACAACGTTCAAAAATTTCGTGTGTGTGATCTAATTATCTCTTTATATTTAGAGAAATTCTACCCCAGCAGATAAGATTTGGGTAATAGGAAAAAGTATGCAATAAAATACAATAGTATTATTCTGTATTCAATTTTCTCTTTCTCACAATCGAAGTATCGTACTTTGAAAACGAAAAGGGAAAAGGAGGCTTCTTTCAGATCTTAGTTTTACGAATTCATCTTTTAAAAATCGCATTCTGGTTTCGGAAAGCCAGTTTGTGAAAAAGTAAATAAATTGGCTTTTGTCTTTTGTTTACATTTACAGGTTTAGCTATTTCATTTTGATAGGCCTAAGGCACATTTCCCCCTTAAAGATAAGTTATTTGTAAAGTTATATTTTATATTTCAAAACATTACATGAATTGAAAAACCGCCTTTTTTTTTTCTTTGTTCTAACTTGTGAAAATAGGCTTGATCGTCGCCCAATACAATCAAGTAGTACCTCCAATTTTCTCATGGATAATATTCAGGAGCATAACCGGGGTTAAATGTCTGAAGTTTGCAATTTTTGTAGTATGTATGTAAAAACAGGGTTATATGGGTTAAAATTAACAAAATTGAAAGCAGCTGAATTTGTGTTTACTCTTCTAAAACTACTTATAATACCATTTTTTTTCTTTTTACTTATATCCAACACTGCAATATCTGAGAATAGCTCCAATTTCTTATTTGCTGCTTTTTAAATAAACCTTTTTAATCATTTTTTTTCTTCAAATTTGTTTTTATGATTTTATGTCATAGGAGGAAAAAATGAACATATTGAGAAAATGAAACAGTTTCTGAAAGTCAATAAGATTAGTTGCAAAACAGATAATAACTAGCACATTATCGATAATTTGTATATGGAATGTTTTATTGTTTATATGAATGTTATATTGAATATAATCAATTTGCAATATCCTATAACATTAGTATTGGCTCTTCTAGCTGAATGATGTTACTCTCAACTTCATCTACCGCAACATATTCTAGAATGAATCTTTGCCAACGGTTGGTTAGTAATAGGGATGCACCGATAAGCAAATTGGTCGATTACCGATTACCGATTAATCGGCTGTTGATAATTGGTCGATTAATCGGCTGAGCCGATTAATGATAAGGGGATAATTGTTTTTCTACTACCAATTTTACCATCACTGTTTTTTATCTCTTCTATAATTCCAAGTTTAGAAATAGTAAGTAATTTATTTCTGGGAGAAGATTTTTTTCCATCTTCCTAGTTTTCACAAAATAATTTCAATGTTTTATCAAATTTCTTAGAACCAATTTTCATATTGGTGTCAATAATATTATTAACACATTGTTAGCTATGTTAATTGGAAATAAAAAATTATAAAAAAGAAAGGAGGGGTGGGGGAGTGTGTGGTGAACACTCCAATTTAGGAGTACTTTTAATTTATATATTTTAGTAATCAGTAGCAATTTAGTTCAATACTTTTATTCTTTGAAAATTAGAGGTTATCTGAAAGCACTGTGCTAAGGAGAAAACTCTCGCCACATGAAAAATGTTGCATCATTGTCTATGTATATTTATCCAAAGTAGGAGAATTCATTTTTAAAAAACTTTATATTAACTGTGAGGAGAATTATTACTGTTAATAAAATTATTCATCATGGTTTCCTAGCGAAAGTGTACTTTAAAGAATAATATCTGAAAAATATTTTTCAGCCGATTAATCGCAACGATTTTGCCGATTATTAATAATCGGCAAAGTGGCCGATTATGGCCGATTAATCTGTGTATCCCTAGTTATTAAGACACTGAAGGTAACTAGGTTTTCTGCTGTCAAAATTGGACAAAAAAAAAATTTTAATCACTTTTCTCCCATTGTACTTTACCTGACCCGGATCCAAAAAAGGTATTTTTTGAATTCCATTTGTGTTATTCTCGGGTTAAGCTAGTTAATAAAAAATTTCCCAAAACTTCGTATTATTATGCATTTGCATTCGCAGAAGCTGTGAAGACATTTCTTTAAAACACGAAGCATAAAAACGTTCCGTAAAATTGATATTAATATATTTAAGTACTAAACTATTTCTAAACCAACATAAAGCAGTAATTAGTTGCTTTTAGTTAGTTGTTTGCCTCTAAGAAATACATCAAAACTCTAATATGAATTTTTAAAAAGAAATTCTTAAAAGTTAAGCAAAAAAAGTGAACCTCTAGGGCTTCTCTTTTTTTTATTAGTACAACGTTAAAATATAAGATTTTTGAATGCTTAGTTATATGAATGCATATTAACTACGAAACACGCATTTAACTTCGATATCTTAAATTTTAACTGGTAAAAATGAAAGGGTAATTGAATTTCTCTTGAATAACTAAAAAATCTGTTGACAATAAAAAACTTGACACAACATAGCAGGAAAAGGCGTAGAAAATTCCGAAATAAGATAAAAGAAGTGACTTTACTACGCTACTGTTTTAACGTAAAAGAGTATGAGTGGCAAGCGTTATTCAAATCATGGTATGAATTCCGGAATCACGAGTTAATTTACTCAGAAATCCAACTCGCTACTTTCGGAGAGAAAAAAAAAGGTGCAGTGAAATTGGATTTGAAATTGACTTTACCTACAGCTCCGTTTTAAGATTAAAAAATGTAATTGAATATCTAAATAGTTTGTACAGAGCGGGGAAAAGAATCCGAAGTGAATTCTTCGATTCACATTTAAGCGAAACAATTTCTTAAATAAATCTAGTAAATGTGATTACAGTGCAGAAAAATTTATTGAGCAAAGTAGGTTACTTTCATCATGGGATGAGTCAACTTCCATAAATCTATGAACAATACGTGATTCACTTGTTTTTTTTTTTTTGTTTTTGTTTTTTTCTTTTCTTTTCTGTTTTTTTTTTTTTTTTTTTTTTTCGTGCTTTCCAGTGCATAAAATGCACTTTTCCTTTGATAATTTGTCAAAAAAATACATTGTAAAAAGTTTCTTCGTTTTCGAAAGTTGCATGGAATAGTTTTGATGTTCCAAAATAGAAGGTTAACCTGTTATAAAGTTGCGGGAAATAACTTTCCACTAAGTTCAATAGATGTCCTATCAGATACATGTTAACTTTTATGTACACAACATGAAAAATTAAATTTGTATTAAATCTTTACATTTCTTAATTCAAATTCCTTTTCTTGCCATGGATTTTAATCTTTATTTAGTTCTATGTTCCTCTCCTCTCGACTTTTGGATAAAACATATATTTTTTTGCATAAAAAATAATTATTTTTTCAAAGTTATTTCCCTCTCTCTCTCTCTCATTCTTTTTCGTCTCTTCCCCATCATGTTTAATTGCTTTATCAATTCAAATGAAGGTTGATTCTTTACAAATAAAGACTGCGACATGTGTTCTGATTCACACCTTCCAGTGCGGTGAATCGGAGCACCACAAAAATTACATACATGAATACAAACTGTTCAACATTTTATGTTTTAAGTTAAACATCTTCCGACTCACTCCATTTAGTGTTTCTTGCGAGAAGTGCAACAATGTTGAACCAACCTTTTGCTCTCATAAAGAGAGATAAATAAATATTGAGATAAATAGATGGATAGCTAGATAGATATATAGATGCAGATACATATAATGTAGATAGAAAGGAAACATTTTTTAATTGAAATTAATACAAGAAACAGAGAGAGGGAGATTGAAACATCAAAACATGGATAACCGTAGAGATAGATAGACATAAAGTTAGACATGGGGATAGATGGATAAGGTAAATACAATGATAGAAAAGAGATAGGCATAGGTACACATAAATAATAAAGATGTAAGTAGTACCGGAATATAAATATTCATTAAATTAATTTTTGCACAGCGTCAAACCTATTTAATCAGTCCTTGATGGGGTAAGAAAGTAAACGTCATAAAAATCGAACTAAGAACTTAAGTGCCTGCTAATAAAATTAGTAAATCTCAAACAATATAATTTCTACAGTTTTCAGCTTTACACAAAACAAATTTTTGAGAAAGGATCATTTTTGTAACAGATGTAACTTTTCACGTAGTTCATGCCACGTTTTTTTAATGCAAAATAATTAAATTAACGAGAAAAATAATTTAAACTTGGAACAAAACAATGTAAATCAAGTGCATACCCAGGTAGCACAAATAACCTTTAAACGTTTTATAAACGTTTTTAAGCGGTTGTTACAACGTTAATAACCATTTTACAACCTTTAAAAAACGAATTGTGCTACTTGGGTAGGCATCAAAATGATAAAATGCAAAGTTGATCTTGTATTTTCTAACTACTTTCTAAAAACAGTAATATCATCAAGTATAAAAACGTGTTACGAGATTTCAAATGACACCCTGAACAGAAAATAAAATATTACCTTTCACGAAAAAAAAATTGAAAGAAAAGCGGCTGTTTATTAGGTCCCATAACTCATTCTTCAACATTAATCCCAACTTCCATTTTAAAAGCTGGTGCAGATGACCTCTTAATAATATAATATGCAAAATTGCATCCATATGACGTAGAAGGTGACGTCAAACGTGGCTACCTATCATTTGTGTAAGGTAATTTAGAAATAAAGTAATTTGTTACGAGGGCTTATGAATAATGCATTCCAAGACACTGAACTAAATTTCAACTTCTCATAGTTCAGTGAAACTTTTAAGCTGTATTTCCCATGATGGAATGATGTAAAATATAATGACTTACATAAAAGTCTTCGGCGAAAATCTTTCTCGTAACTTAATTTTCTTTATACTATTGCTTTATTAAAAAATAGTTCTTAAAAAAGATGCTAAAACTTAATCTTCAAATGAACAACTATTAAAAATACAAACGCATTTTTTTTACTGGTAGTTGGATCTATTCACTGAATCTTAGATAATGGATAAATGAGGGGTAAATGGGATAAATGGGAAAAAATTCAACTACATTTGAACAAGTTTGGACGATTATATAATATTCATGGCCGGTGCTCCCTGAATTGTGTACATTACACAGCTGGTTCAGATAAAATCAGAAGCTCTCATAAAAAGGTACTATCTTACAAATGCTTTATCCAATTATTAAATGCAGCAACTAAAAGCAAAGAAGTGCAATTGCTAAAATAAAAAAGAATAAAGGTACCTTGTACCAATTGTGTAAGAAACTTTCATCTGACATTAGCGAAACACCGAATACATCCCCGGGTGCATCTCTAGTGAAAGTCGACATTTTCCAATTTCGGTCCTTCACTGTAGCATATGATGTATGCATTTTCAAACTGAATTATGCATATATGTTTAACATACGAGATTGCTCTTTCATTATTTAATTTTAACGTTTAATTTCGCCCCGAAACTTCATCGCACTCTTAATTCCTAATTGCAAATTAATTATCTACTACAAACTGGTGTCATTTAAATAGGAGAGATAACACTTGTATCGTTGCTATTCCCTTTGATGCATCATAAAAGTCTTGTTAGTAAATTAAAGGGAATTTCTGGATGTCGGATGATTAGCACTTGGGGTTAAATATTTGTTTAATTAAGAGGAGAGCATTTCCAGCTCGCCAATAAGAGTAGTATGACATTCGCGTATAATTTACAGTGAATTTGTTTCGTTAAAACTAGATTTTGGTAAACAGATCATTTACGTCAATGAATTTAACGTCATTCTTTCCGTTCGTTAATATGTATCTTGGCGACAGTGGTTGAAGCATGACTGTCTTTTTTTTTTATTTTTCACGTAGATGACAATTGGAAAGAATGGGACACTAGAATTATGCTTGAAATAAACACTGTAATAATTACTTATTGTTCCGCCAGATTTAAATATTATTGCCTAGTGATTATAGCAGTCAAGCATTTTTAATGCAGGATCCTGTAAAATCTGCTTCAAAAAGGCATACAAAATCAATACAATCTACACTGTAACAAATTAAATGTTGTTTTTAGAGTATAATACAGCTAATTTTATGGTAATAAACTGTAAAAGATTTCTAATTTTACAGTAATAAACTGTCAAATTGCTAATTTTACAGTATTAAACTGTAAAATCGCTAATTTTACAGTAATAAACTGTAAAAGTGCTAATTTTACAGTTTATTACCGTGCATTTTACGGTTTTAAACTGGAACCTCTGCTGCCAGTATTATACTGTTGTTTTTACAGTATAATACAGCTAAATTTTACGGCAATAAACTAAAATTTCTAACTTTACAGTAAGAAACTGTAAAATTGCTAGTTTTACAGTTTATTACTGTGCATTTTACAGTTTTGAATTGGAACCTCGGCTGCCAGTATTATACTGTAAAAACTAAAGTTCATTTTTTGCAGTGTATAGCAAAAAAAAATCGACGTACTTCGAAAGATAGGTCAAAATGAAAGGAAATTGTACGCATTTAAGTCCAACATTAAAAAATGTGGCATGGACCCCACACTACTTCCTTTTACATGTAAATTTCTTAGTAGTTGCCTTAAGTGTTAAAAAAGTGCTTGGAGTGAGCAAGGTAACAATTCAAATATTTACTCCCCTAATCTGTCACGAAACAATGCAAAAAATATTTTACAATGGTTAATTTTCTAAATATTGCTGATTGTAATATCATTCAGTGAATTTTTCGCTAAATATCGCCAATTGCGCCAAGTTGAACCCAAATTCAAAAAATATTTTTTTCGCTAAGTGTTTGTCGCCAACTTGGCGATATGTCGCCAAGTTGGCGTCAAACACTTGGCGGCCAAAAGCTTGGCGACATATCGCCAAGTGGTCGCGCCAATTCATATCACTTGAGTCTGCATTGAAATTAACACTGATTTACCCCAAAGAAGGGGTAAAACCAGAGGCGGACTAGCCGTAGAGGCCACCTGCCCGCGGGCAGGTGCGCCCTTGCGCCCTCAAAACGTGTGCGCCTTCGGGTTTTTTTTTTTAATTTTAAAGGTTTGAAAGCAACTCCTAACAGTTTGAACAGTAACCCCCTCCCCCTTCACACACACTGCCAGTGCGCCTTCAACTTTAGTAAATTACTTATTTTTTACTTTTTTCCCGTTTGGAACATGTAAAAAGTAGTCAATAAGCGTTATCAGAAGGCGGTTCTTATTGTACCCCAGAAGTGATAGGTTGTCTTTAAGGGGGATCTCATCCAAAGTTAGCTCCCTCCGGTCTGTGCGTCCTTGCGCCGTGAACAAAGCCCCCCCCCCTCCTTTTTTTAAAAATCTTTACGTTCGAAGCACGGAAAGCAATCTATAAAAGATTGAAGAAAATGGTTATACTCAATAATTTACCTGTTATAATTAGCTTTTATTTATTGCATTACAGACATGATAGGTTGTCGGAAAGGGGGATCTTTGCCAAAAAAAAAATACAGCACCTTCCATGTTGTACGCCCTTGCGCCCTCGAACCTGTGCGCCTTCGTTTTTTTCCACCTTACTTTCGGAGGGTATGAAACAAGGCAGTCCAGTCGGAGGGGGGGGGGGTGTCTTAATCCAAAGTGAGCACCCTCCGGCCTATGTATCATTGCACCCTCGAATCTAGTTGACTTGGGTGCCCTCCCTCTCCCCCCCCCCCCTTCTTTTAATTCGAAGCGAATGAAACAGTCTATAAAAGTTTGCTGCAGGAGATTATAATTAATAATGTGCTATAATTCACTTTAATTCATTGCCCCCCACCCGCCCACAGAGGTGATAGGTAGTCTGGAAGGAGGACCTTTAACCAAAAAAAAAAAACATCTTCCTCTGGGCTATGCGTCTTTGCGCCTTCGAACCTGTGCTCCTTTGGTTTTTTTTTTTTTTTTTTTTTTTTTTTTTTTTTTTTTTTTACTCGAAGCGCGAGAAGTACTTAATAGAAGTTTCAGAACAAGGTTCAAATGAATAGCGTAAAAAATAAACTTTGAATTCATAGCACCTCAAAAGGGATATGTAGTATGGTCTTAAACCAAAGTGAGCGCTCTTATTTTTGTGCGTTTTCCTCTCTCTTTTGTGTGTGTGTGTGTGTGTGTGTGTGTGTGTGTGTCAAGTCAAAGTGTCAATCTACCTTGACTGAGGTTACGAATTCATGTGGGGTAATGTTGGTTAGAGAAATCGGTTGTCAAAAGATTTTTCAGACAGGTATTTTTATGATGTCAGAAAGCTGCATGAGTAAGCAATTGAATTGTATTGCACTGAAAAAGTGTACTACCGACAAAAAATGTTTAGTTTTGCCTAAAATAAAATTAAATAATGATTTACTGAATATTGTGTTAGTTGATTGACTGGCTTCTTCCTATTTTCATGAGCATTTTAATAGTAAGCGGATCATCAAAACAGCAGTAAGTAAGTAAAAATACAGCAGATAATACCCTTAAACCGCTGAATCTATATATCCGCACCATACTTCTTTATAAATCATACAACTTTTCGAAGGTAAACAATAAATTGAAAAAAACAATTTCTGTATTTTAAGCACAACAGCTAATACTGTCTGTTTGCGTATTGTGCGCCTGGCAGTCACGAACGCTTCCATTTGGAAAAGGGGAGAGAGGTTTAGGATGCGCACTTCCTGATGCATTCTGTTTTTGGTCGCTTGCTACTTCCTTGTTGCATTTCCTCCCTATTTCGAGAGAGTCCGAAGAGACTTGGCGCGTGCGTAGATTCGACGGAGGTCTCGCGAAAATTTTTTAGACAGTATGTAACCATTTAGTGCAGGATGAAGCTCTGTTATGAAGCCCATTTATTTGCGAATAATGGTTAAATTGTAATATGCGTGTTCCATGGTGTGCATTATAACGATCTTTTATTGTTTTACAAGATCGGTTTTAACACAATGAGGGGGGGGGGGGGGCTCGCAAATTATAAAAATTATTATTTATTTTTTCAAACTTCCGAATTCACATGACTTATCTGACGAATGAGAGACAAGTTTGGAAAGTACTAGCAATGGTTTTGGAGGGTTTAACTCATAACAGTTAGGTTAGATTCTTAATTTGTTTAAGAATACAGAATCTAGAATTTTTAAAAGCGTTTGAGACATAAATCACAAATAAGTAATGCAATTTTTGTTAAGCACCAGAGGACAAAGAAATTGTAGCTAAAGAAGTAACTTTAATTTTTTAATGAAAATAAACGCGTTTAAAATAGAGCGAGATGTATTACTGTGAACAGAAAGTTTTATTTATTAATGTATTATTTTAAAGGATTTCATCTTTTTAGCCTTAAATCAATTTAATAAAGATGATTTTATCTAGATTTTACTTTTATTATTATTTACGCTTTATTGGAGACCCTGCATGAGAGTAAGTAAAAAATTTCCGTAAAACATTTCAGAATGTAACACGCTCGTAAAAAATATAACTTTCATTGAGAAATGAGAGGAATAAACATCGTCATTGTATATTACTATCTGTTTTCTCAGGCATTACACGGTCTACCGTGCAAATAAAAGTTTTGCCAAAAGACGCATGTTCACCAATCAGGCTCAAATAAAAGAAAAAATTGTGTACGATTTCACGCCAAAGTGAAGAAATAGCTATTTCAAAATTTAAATTGAGACCTTATTGGATTTTTTTAAACACACCTATCTTCCCCTCCATATGAAATTTCTGAGTATTGAAAAACCTTTGTGACAAATTTGGCAAAGACCCGACGGAAACTTATTGTTGTTATTTCCCCAATTTTTTCCTACAAAACTGGCTAACCAGGCAGTATAAACTGGCTAACCAGGCAGTATAACTAAAAATTTAAATTAGACTTCTTTGCTTGTTTTTTTTTTTTTTTTTTTTTTTTTTTTTTGATGTTCCGAATCTTCAATGTTCAATTCGTTCATCTTCAATGTGAATTTCTGAGCAGCTAAGGACTTCAGCACGAAATTTGGTAAAGATCCGGCGCAAACTGTGGGTTTATATAAGAAGCATACTCACCCACACCCAAATATTCACACCCATTTATTATGCAGGTTTACCTTATAATTTAACTATGATATATATATATATATATATATATATATATATATATATATATATATATATATACTACCAATTATCCGCGCAATTGGGTGACACGGGTATCGCGGATAACAAAAAAAGGCTAAAAATAAGTGATAAAAAGAAGATAAAAATTGTGATTTGCTTAAAATTAATCATATTGTATATAAAAAGTGTTACAAACAATGAAGATAGCAACAGGATTACACATTTGTGTTGTAAGTTCTGAAGCACATACAATCTATAAAGGAATAGTAGTGCGACAAAGCACTCTTCTGCAACATACATTACACCAAACTTAATTTTGCTGGAAAAAAAAAAACAAAAAAAAAACGAGACCCTTGGGGATAATTGCCGCAGAAAATGTGTGTGTAGGGGGGGTGCTATTTTGAAGTGCGCCCTTTGGAGGTTTGGGTTAGCGCCCTCATGGGGGAGCCAGTCCGCCCCTGGGTAAAACACCCCCTTGGGAGCATTCGAATGCAACCACAAGGGGAGGTGCACAACTAGATCATCATTAGAGCCTACATACCAAGCTAGAAGCTTCTACGGCATATAGTTTTTGAGTTATACGACACACATACGCACATACGTACATACAGATGTCACGAGAAAGCCCTTGATCAAGATAACAGCTCAATGTGGTAACGTATCTGAAAAAAAAATCTGGCGATAATACCGATATATATAACATTTTTCAGCTGAATTTCAAATTGGCTATGAGAGGTTTTAAATTTTCAGGAACTGTAACTGTTAGAGTCCTACTTGCACATTCCTTTTTTATGATCAGCCCTAGATCCTTTAAAAGAGTTCCAAATGAACCAAATTGGAACGAAAAACTTTAAAAATCAATTTTTAAAATATACCCATCAAAAACGGCAAAAATAAATGAAACAGTTACAAAAAGGCAGAAACCTTCAGGAAAGCGAAAAAAAGTTAGGCAGGAGAAACAATTATCGAAGATTGAGTAAAAAACCAACGAATAAAGGGAAACAAAACTAAAATCAGCTTTTTTAATAACCAGTTCACGAAAAGTCAGTCATTTGATCTTTGCTTAAAAATTTAAATACTTCAAAAGAATGAAAACTTGATAGACCATTAAGACAAAAACACTGACTGCCTTCAATTAATTATTTCAAGTTTCAGCTTAAAACTCCAAATTCACTTCAAAGAAAAATCATGATGATTGTTGTAAAAATGCTTCTTAATTACTGTTACCATTGACTTACAAGAATTGGTCTTTTTAAAAGCAGGTTAAATTGTCATCTTTTTACAATTCATCGATTTTATATATTAATCTAGGACATTTTTCCCATCAAAACGTTTGAAGATTTCTTCATCTAGATTTTTATTTTTGCTCTTCCGCAAATTTTTATAATTGGTTTTAAATTGTTCTTCACTGCGTTTGTCTCGTTTTGCGGCTTTGTAGCAATTCATGAAACATGGGATTTTCAGGAAATTCTTGCTTTTACAAACAGTTTAAGATAAAAAAAAAAGTAACAAAACTGCTGCTGTTTTATTCAATGTTTTATTTTTCTTCTACGTGATTTTGCTTTTGCTAGTGTTTATTTTTATTCATCGAGTACATCTAACTGACTTTGGTCCAATTTTTGCTTTACACGTGTATTTATTTGAGTTATTCAAAAAGATCAAAATCAATAGCTTACAACGTAAAGTATAATAAGTTTATTACTAATTGTTTTCATAATTCTATTGCGCTCATTAAAAATCAGTTTAAATTCAGAAGTTTAAAGATTACTTGTATTACTTAAATATATATTGTCGTAATTGAAGAGTTTGGAGGATGAAGGGGTTTTGCTACATTTTTTGAAATTATACTCTAGACCAGTGGTTCTCAACCTTTTTACAGCTGCCGCCCCTTTAGGATTGAAAATTGTTTCAACGCCCCCTATGAGAACGGGCGTAATACTGGAAGGGGGAGGGGTGGTGAAGAAATTTTCTGGACCGGTTTAACTCTATAATTTTGCCCAAACAGATAGTGAGAAAATGACTATAGAGCAGAAAAACTTAACAAAATGTTTTTTTTTTTTTTTTTTCATTATATGATTATTTTTTTTTAATCGAGCATTTTTTCCCCTGAAAAGCTGTGTTAGAGTGATAATCAAGTGCCTAGAATGGGATCATTATATGAGTGAACCATTTTTAAGGTAAATGAGAAAAACACTGTTTGTGCAATAAAAAGGCTCTGTTTTTTCATCATTTTTATTTGAAAACCAACATATTTTAAAAAATACACTAAGTTCAAAAAGTTCCTTGACCAGTCCGATTCTAAACATTGTGCACAGTGTTGTTCTTATTTACTTGCAACTATACAATACACATCCCCTATTTATTACTCACGGATATAGGATTTTACTGTGGAAGAAGGGCAATAACAAAGCCGGACCTTCTAATTTTCCCAGGAGTGACAAAGACTTGAAGCAATGACCCATACCTGTCACCCTTAAAAATTGTAAATCAAGTTTTAATTTAGAAAAAAACTAAAATGAGTTGAATTTACGAATTACAAATTAAGTTAATTTAAAAGAAATTTTTCTTGAGTAATTTATTGCTGTGAAGGTTAAATAAGATAACAAGAGTTATAAGTATCTCTTTGGCGGCATCAGAGGCTGTGTGATTGGGGATATCCCCCGAAATTAGTTTTAAAAAGAAGTTTTAAAAATGTAGTTTCCTTAATCTTAGGTTTCGTGGTGTTGAGACTTGGGCTTAGATTCCGCCCCAGATGAAACATTTAAAATTGACGCAATTTTAGGCAATTTTTAGTTACTCTTAATGAATTTCCATCCGATATTCGTTCAAGATTCCAGAATTTTCCCGCTATACACTACGCGCATATGCGCGCAAATCCTTTGGCACATAAAGGGTCATCTCCACGGTACATTTACAATAAAACACATTTCAACAACAAAAAATTCAACCTAATGTTTAAATTACGTTTACATCTCATGAGTGGGGGAAAGTGGATCTATACAGAAACATTTTATACATGTATGATGGTAACATGTACTATGGAAAACATGTATTATGGTAGTATTTACCATGTAAAACTTAAATATTTAACAAAATAAGTTGAAGACAAAAGATAAACCCAAAATCTGGACCTTTTGTTTACCCCGCTGAGAAATCTGGACCTTATGCCATCACTGTCCAAAAATGTGGACCTTCTGTTTGTGGACCTTTTCCCTGTCGTTATGTTTCTTGGACCTTATGGCCATTGGACCTTCTATCTGGCGGACCTTATGTGTCGTGGACCTTCTATCCCGCTGACCTTTAGGACGTGGATCTTCTGTTCGTGGACCTTCTAGCCACATCCCAAGTTCAACAATGTTAGGGAGTCAGAGCTATTTCCAGCGTTCTCTGAAATTGGAGTATAAAAAACGCAAATTTACTTATTTTTTTTTTGTTGATTTTGACTGAATGGTAAAAGTTCCGGAGTTTACTCCGGAAATTTTCTTCACATTGAACTCGGAAGAATGCGATTGTGAATTTCCTTTGGAGTTACTAGGGGGATGTTTTAACGGCACAAAGAGTTCTCATCTAGACGTTTTTGGAAACTGACCTCGTAAAAACGCAATTTTAGGCTCTGTTTGGTGACGATTGGAGAAGAGGCGAGTAGTTCGAGATTCCCTCTCTTCATCGAAAAATTTTCAAATGGACATCAATAAAACACATGTTTTTGGCTATCTTAAGTAATAACGTTATGGAAGGGGGCACCCACATCAAAAAACGTTTTTGAAATTCATGTACTATTGGCAAATTTTAAGCCTTCCTTCATGACATTAGGAGAAAGATCAGGGTTCGGAGATAACCCCAGAAAATAAACAATAAAGCATCCCTTGGTAATATAAAAGCGGAAGATTTCCTGACCGAAACATGTCCTTACAAGCACATTTTAAAATATACCCACCGCCCAAAGTATGTCCACCGCCCCTCTGCCGCCCAAGCTATGTTCACCGCCCCTCAACAACTTCCCATAGCCCACCGGGCGGCGGTATCGCCTCCGTTGAGAACCACTTCTCTAGACCAGTGGTTGGAAAAACTACATTTCTTTTGTAGCGAACTACAACTACAACTACTTTGTTATAAATGTAGTTAACTATAACTACAACTACTTTTTTTTAAATGTAGCGACTACAAACTACTTTTGATTGTAGTCGCTACTTCGCTACTTTTTTAAAAATAAATAAATAAAAAGCATGCACTTTTAGGAGGATTGACCGAAAAAATTCGAAAAGTGGTTTACATTAATAAATTAACTCATTTGAATATGGAATAGAACTAGGAATTGTCTTTAAATTTATTTGTTACTTTTTCTTCTTGGTTTTTTTTTTTTTTTTTTTCTAAAATTTGTCCTTTTTAGATTTTTTTTTAGTTTTTACGAATATTCGCCACAAAAATATTATTCAAAACTTGAAAAACTGAAAGAATTTAACCTTCAATTTTTTTAAGTTTATTGCCAGGGAATATTTAGGAACATGACAATTAGTTGAAGGAATATAAAAATTATGATGCCAAATAAACCAATGACATCAAACAGATAGAATGTATTTCGTCAAAATGATGTATCTAAGATCAGCTCATATTTTTATGGTTCTTATTTCTCATTGCGTCCGCTGCTGTACTCGTGCAAGATTTGCACCAGAGTCAATTAAACCTTGTTTTTTTCCTTCGTTTTCTCATTTTTTTCATTTATTAATTTATTTCTTTAATTTAAAAGTAGTTTCCAGAAATCGCTACAAACTACTATTTGTTTGTATCGCGCTACTCACTACTCTACTTTTTTAAAAAAGTAGTGCACTACACTACAAACTACTAAAAAAAGTAGCTACTACAGTAGTTTCGCTACTTGTAGCGCGCTACTTCCGACCACTTTTCTAGACAATGGTAAGCAATGGATACAGGCAAGCAAATTAAACTTGGTACATCGGAAAACAGATGTCATTCGGCCCACTTCGCTCGCTCACTTAACGACAAAACCAGAGGGCAAAAAAAGCTGCAACAATAAAACTCTGTACTTAAATTACTCGCAATTTCGTCACACAACCCCTTCATTTCCCAAGCCCTTCAATTGATTGTTGGATCTTGCTTCAAAACTTTCAAAAGGTAAGTTGCACTGTGAGATGTAACTAAATCTGCATAAGTAAACATTTTTACTTCCTTTTACGTAGTAAAGGAAGTATTGTGACCGCGAAAAAAAAATCACTCAAATTTGAGTCTAAATTTTGATTTTGCTCACCCCCGAATGAATGTTCAGTAGTTTTTTCGACCTGTCAGCACGTGCATATGTACCTACCAACATATTAGCAGCCGAAAAATCCTCTTCAACCTCCCCCGGGTTAATTACGACGAGTTTTCTCGTGACGTCTGTATGTACGTGTGTGCGGATGTATGTGCGTATGTGGCTCGCATAACTCAAAAACTATATGCCGTAGAAACTTCTAGCTTGGTATGTAGGCTCTGAGTATGGTCTAGTTGTGCACCTCCCCTTGTGGTTGCATTTGAATGTTCCCAAGGGGGTGTTTTACCCCTTTTTTGGGGTAAATCAGTGTTAATTTCAATGCAGACTCAAGTGATATGAATTGGCGCGACCACTTGGCGATATGTCGCCAAGCTTTTGGTCGCCAAGTGTTTGACGCCAACTTGGCGACATATCGCCAAGTTGGCGACAAATTTGGCGAAATTTTTTTTTTTT
Organism: Uloborus plumipes; assembly: GCA_038373865.1. Taxonomy (NCBI): domain Eukaryota; kingdom Metazoa; phylum Arthropoda; class Arachnida; order Araneae; family Uloboridae; genus Uloborus; species Uloborus plumipes. The sequence goes on from JAXGGA010019551.1 coordinate 17,927, forward strand.
TTTGAATTTGGGTTCAACTTGGCGCTATTGGCGATATTTTGCGAAAAATTCACTGAATGATATTAAAATCAGCAAATATTTAGAAAATTAACCATTGTTAAATATTTTTTGCATTGTTTCGTGGCAGATTAGGGGAGTAAATATTTGAATTGTTACCTTGCTCACTCCAAGCACTTTTTTTGACACTTAAGGCAACTACTAAGAAATTTACACGTAAAAGGAAGTAGTGTGGGGCCCATACCAGATTTTTTATTTTATGGTATTAAGCCCTACCACCATAAAATCCAAGAATTAAAATTTGAGCTTACGGAGCCATTGAAGTTAATTGCTATATGACATCCTGTAAGCTTCGGCCCAAAACAGGGCAATAGTCGAAATACATGCACTTAACTGAAATTGAAATGACTTCACAATGTGGTTTCATAAAATTTATTCACAATTTCAGACAACTCATTTTACCAATGATTTGAATTTATAAGTTTACCTAATAAGCATTTCATTTGATTTAAATGATTTTTTCCTTGGACCCTATTAAAGCATATTAGTAAACATTTTGAAATTCGTACAGAGATATGTTCTTTTGGAAATTTCTGCAATAAATTATGAAAACGAATTTCCTTTTAGCGGCAGCCGACATAATAAATGTATTTCTGGAAAATGAACGACGAACCTTTCTCCCCAATTTCCGTTGCATTCTGTTTCGAAGCGCGGAGCTACCAGTCGAAGCGACAAATGAAAAGGTCAGCAGTCATTTACAGCCATCTCTTTAGGAACACTAGCATTTAAAATTGAAAATTATTAACAAATACTCATTTGTATTCAAAGCGTTTCGTATGAAACAATAATATTTGAAAACAAAAGAAGTTTTTGAAAGAGAAAATTTTAACTCATTAAGGAATATACAATTAAAAAGAAGCACCCTTTGAGGTACCGATGTTCTGAAATAAAATATTGAGGTCAGCGGTTTAAAAAGAAGGGGAAATTACCACATAATTTTTAAGCAGAAGTCTAAGAATTTTTGATTACAAATACAGTAAACTACTAATAAACAAAAAAATCTGGTATGGACCCCACACTACTTCCTTTTAAGGGTAAATTTGCCTTAAGTGTTCAAAAAAGTGCTTGGAGTGAACAAGGAACAATTCAAATATTAACTCCCCTAATCTGCCACGAAACAATGCAAAAATTATTTTACAATGGTCAATTTTCTAAATATTGCTGATTTTAACATCATTCAGTGAATTTTTCGCAAAATAGCGCCAAGTTGAACCCAAATTCGAAAAATAATGTTTTCGTCAAATTTGTGGCCAACTTGGCGATATGTCGCCAAGTTGGCGTCAAACACTTGGCGACGAAAAGCTTGGCCACATATCGCCAAGTGGTCGCGCCAATTCATATCATTTGAGTCTGCATTGAAATTAACACTGATTTACCCCAAAAAAGGGGTAAAACACCCCCTTGGGAACATTCGAATGCAACCACAAGGGGAGGTACACAACTAGACCATCCTCAGAGCCTACATACCAAGCCAAAAGCTTCTACGGCATATAGTTTTTGAGTTCTGCGACACACATACGCACATACATACGCACATACCTACATACAGACGTCACGAGAAAACTCGTCGTAATTAACTCGGGGGTGGTTGGAAAGGATTTTTCGGCTGCTTATATGTTGGTAAGTACATATGCACGTGCTGACAGGTCGAAAAAACTACTGAACATTCATTCGGGAGTGAGCAAAATCAAAATTTAGACTCAAATTTGAGTAATTTTTTTTTTCGCAATCACAATACTTCCTTTACTACGTAAAAGGACAGACTGCTTTTTAGATTAGGACGGCAGTTTCCTTGAACGCAAGAAAGCTTCTTATCAGCTTTCTGTAAATATCAATTTGTGTTATCCCTCAATAGGATACCAATAATAAAAATCGTGGTACGGTTTTGTGGG